>RXPK01001780.1:0-129523 GCA_004143645.1 Protaetia brevitarsis
TCTCAGGGGAGAAAAAATCCAAGGTCCGTAAGGTTGCCTCGTAACTTTTTAGCCAATCAAGAGAAAGAGCGCGAACGCGTCATCACGTATGCTGTGTTGGTGCATATATGTAAAAACAAATGGCGATTTGTACTCCCAGACTAAATATTTATTTTTTTTACAAAAATCTTAATTTAGAAAATTTTTCAATTAATGTTTTGTCAACAAGAATATGTCTTAAAATATAATTTCAAGTTCTTTTTATTATTACAGAATACTCCAATGCCATATTGTTTAGTCTAAGAAATGTTCCACTAGCGTGACTAGCGTACTATAGATGGCACCGCAGTATTCTCTTATGGAAATATTACCACTACAGACGTACAACAATAGAAAATGCTGGTGGTGTCATCTATAGTGCGCCAGTGGAACATTTCTTTCACTCGAGAAGGATCGCGAGGCGCGTCATCACAGCGTCATCGCGTATCCACCCTCCCCTTTCCCCGGGCCTCCCCTGCAACTTACGAGACAACCTAGTATATACGGACCTTGGAAAAAATCGTGATCTTTAGTTCGCTTATTAACTGCTATTGGCCAGGACGAACTCAAAAAAGATTGCACGGACACATTCTTTATGGAAAAAATCGCTAGATGTATGTTTATAGGTTGTAAAAACCTCTAAAACTGTCAAATGATTGTCAAGAACTGTTTTGACAAGAGTCAAGCTTGGTTTCCTATTGGATAGAACAAAGAAAAGGGGTTGCCACTCCGCGGAGTTAAAATTTGCTAGCTAGGCGTGTTTGCTTACATATTTCTTAAAGTATAGCCTTTCTAGTCGATTTTAACATGAATAAAATTGTGATAGTATCAAATCTAATGCCATCTTTACTGTTATATACAAGAAGCAAAGAACCTTCTTCTAGTTTTCTGGTTTTATATAAACTTCCTGCCTATATAGTTTTCGTCTGAAATGCGGTAATATTTGTTTATTCAAGCACACACATGTATGTTCCTCTAGTAAATTGCTCATTTCAATTAATCACTTATTTTAAAGTCATATAATCACATATTGTATATATTAGCATCCTTGTGCAATAGTACTTTAAGTTATGCCCGATTGAAGTATCTTTAAAGTAAAAAACTGTCATAAATATTTATTGTGAGCAACATTTCTTAGTACATTTTGGGAAAGTGCGATTGGAACTTGAAGCGAAGACAATACTTATTCCCCAAGTCGTAAATTCCAATTCAAAAGTTTTCGGCCACTTATGCCAATATCTATTGTCAACTCTATCCGTGTATAATTAATAAATTAAGCCTCTGTAGAATTTATCGTACATGAAAATGTTCATAAAAATAAAATTTAATAACGGATCAACCATAATAAATACTATTTTAGCGCCTCCGTCCAGAAATACTCATTTTGCAGTACTTCAAAGCGGTAGTTTTCCTGCCTAGGCAGGCAAAAATGCCACTAAAGGTTGGCCACACTAGATTCCACATGACAAACGTGTAATAAATTGTCATTAAGCTACTGTTTAACTATGCTAAGATGAACTGGTGTTTTCATTGCACTTATTATTGATAAATAGATATTAAACTAGAAAGAAAATTACAATAAAAGATTTATTCTCGGAAACGTCAAAATACTAAAGTATTTGGTGCCAACTTGTACTGTCAACTCCCTAGTGTCAAAACTTCTTTTCTATTTTCAATCCAAAATTAAGATTTGTCGGCCCAAAAACCATTGTGTATCACACGGTCAAAAACTCTTTTGCGAGTATTCGTACTTGTGGACCTGTGGGAAACTGTAGTTTCTGGCCTAGTGTTACAAATAACTATTAATATTATTCTATAAGAAAATTAACAATTTATAATACCACTTTTTGTTGCTTAATGTACCAATCGTAACTGGTACTAAAAGATTTTTTGTCCCCAAGCACCGCAAAACAATAAAGCGGAGTTATATACCCCAATTACACCGGCAGTTTTGGGATTGAAAAAAAAAACAATTAAAACCAAAAAAAAAAAATAAAACCCCAACAGCGAACTCTTTTATCCCCGACAATTTGCGCCAGGTAATTGGGAGCGGGAGGTCTGTCTCTTGCGCTTCGTACACTTCACACATACACAGGCGAACGGGGAGTGACGGTAGGTTATTTCTGCGACGTCACATAGCCTGGTCGTTTGGCACAATGGAAATAATAAAATTTTAATTTACGACTTACGTGTCGGGGTAATCACACACCGACCCCACCAGGTACTACGTACTAGGCTGGTACATAGCAAATAAGGGAGAGGGTAGCGGGAGATATACAAAATCGATATTTATATACCTACTCCTCTTTAGACGTTTAAACCGTATGTATAACAATGTGCAACGTGTGTATTATTTCGCTTGACGCACTTATCTCGTCGCTATTTTTCACGGACGGGTGTTATCCTGGACCATTGGAAAGTTCTAATCTGCCGGGGATTTAATGGCGGAAAGCTCGATAAATAGATAATTCTCTTTTGATATTTTATTTAGTTTTGCAATAAAACCAAAAAATATACTAGATGAACGTTAATTTTTTACAAAACAAAAGAGAAATTTATGATGCAACTTTTGTATGTTAGCGCGTATTTTAAGCCGAAGCTTAGCAATAAATAACTTTGTTGAATTTCGTACTTTTATCTCATAGTAGCATTTTGTGGGAGTTCAGCTCCATCATGCCTATAGACAAGTTATTATTTCATTAATTAATAAGAATCATACACTGGGGAACATTATTATAATATTCTTTTTAATAAACACAAAAAAAGATTGGATCATTATCCAATTTTGACTAATTATAAGCAGAAATAGATATATGTGATAGCCTTGAATATTCCCGAAGGTGTAACGTATTTAATGCTTTCATTCATTGATATACAAAGTTTGTCCAACGTTTCTTGTCCCTCGCTAGCACTTTCCTGTTATTCCAATCTAAGCCTCTCTCTTCCAAGTATTAACCCATCACGTTGTTCCATTTTTTACATGGTGTTCGGAAAAGAGAGGCACAATATTCTTGTAAATACCTGATTAGCATTTCTAGTATTTAAGGTAGTCATTTTATATTACATTTGATAGCCCTCGTCCGGTTTAACCACTTTCTCCGGGTTCTCCGAATTACCGAGGGACTGACGTTCACAGCGTAATTTCCCGTGACGTATGTTTACAGCCCTTAGTTTGTTTGTCGGGAGAGTTTCTAGCGTTGGAAAGGCAGAAACTGCCCGAAGGAAGGGCAGTTGCAGATATGTAGTCACGAGTCACAGTCAGAATAGTTATATCCACGTAGCTCAATTCAACTATCACAACGAGCATCAACTTCCGTGTAATACCAATGTACTATACTTGTTTTCATTTGTTTAATTTAATGAAATATAGTAGTAAGTAAGAACCACGACGTGTTTCTATTTACATCGAAAAGGTGCAAAACGCCAGCGCACATAATCACAAAAACACATGGTCTCCCTCTTATTCTTTTCTTCTGCGGATTTGGTTGCCTCTGGCTTTTCATTCGAATTAGGTGTCCTAACCATTTTAGTTGTTTTCTATAATGCTTGGGATCCGGTATCATCATATGCATAGGAGTTACAATACCATAAACCTTCGAAAAAGTGGGAAGTGTAAGTCGTAAATAATATTGGCCCAATCACAGAGCTCTGTGGTACTCCCCGAAGAAGATCAAGGCATGCAGATAGACTTCGAGCTATTGGCCTCAACAAATTGCTTACGGTTACTAACATAACTTTTAATCAAATTTAAAGAATCCAGACCAAAGCCACCAGATTTCAATATGGATAAGAGAATAGAATAACCGACCGTGTTAAACGCCCTGCTGTAGTCCAATAAAACAAGGCAAGAGATTAGTGCCTTGTCAGTTGCGTCTATCGTCCATAATTTTCATTAATGCGATCTCACAACCTTGTTGACCTTCTCAAGCAGTTTAGAAAATACCGGAAGTAGACTAATATGTCTCAGATCACGCAGAGTTAGCGGATTCTCAAGCTTCGGCATAAGGCGCACAAGCACACACTTCCAAGATTCGGGAAAAGTACCCTCGGTTAAACAGTGTATTAATTGAAGTAAATGAAAAATTGAAAATGAATTACAAAATGGCAACAATGATTTATAAATACGTCTACTCACGTCAATAGTCGAACAAGGAAGTCCTTAACAAAATTCTACAATTGTTTTTCTTACAAAAATCCCTCTCTCAAAATCGTACAACGCAGCCGTATAACATTGTCGAAATTAAATGAAATCCGCATTAAATCAGCACAAGCAAACAATAGACATTTGAATTACTGGAATAATTAAAAAAAACTTAACACTATATGAATTAAAATCATATAATAAACTCTTAAACTAAAATTATTCAAAATACAACAAAATTGTGAAAATTCTCGGTAAATTGAAAATCATCTGATCGGAGAAATCAAAACAACCAAAATATGCAACTTAAAATACACCCAGCGATAAATGGGTTGTATAAACCACAGCAAAGTAGCAAAGTTTGATTATAGTATTAATAGTAACACAATCACAGCCACAAGCATTTGATTTAATACCCATAATGATATTACAAACTGTAAGTTCATCAACTTGATATAGATAAGCATTTTTGAAATGTTTCAAATTCACTTAGGTTAGAGAGGACAATATTTTCAATTTTTTTTTAATTATCTTTTAAGAAACTCTATCGAACGTATAGCAAATATGTTTTGTTCCTGGGCAAGGCTAGAACAATTCTAATACATTTCTTTATCCCTCTTAAATTAGTCTTTTGCAAAATTGATGCCAAATCTAATTTCCCACGGGACATCCGGAAATCTCTGCTTATCTGTGCTCGACAGAACAACTACTTCTTTAAGAATTTACCCTTAACACCTTCGAATATATCTACGCCTTACTAGCAATTGCATGAAACAGTGAATTGTTGAAATCCCCTTCTTTTATAGACCAAATTCTCGCAGAGAATAATATATTGGGAGAGTATTTGCTAATAGAATATATTATTTATCGCTATTGCAGAGGAAAGCAGAAGGAATTTTCGATTTGAAAAAGAGAATGATGCGTAATAGACAAAGTAATGGTTTAAAAAAATATATGAAGCTATTTTCAGATCTAGCTGGATCATCTGGAGTTCACGAAAAGAACGTATAATCACCAAAAAGACAATTCAGTGTGTAAGATCCAAAATGTTAATCCTGCAATTTTTTCCCTCAAAGAAAAAGATGCCCTTTGATATGCTAAACATCCTCCTGTTGCCGCTCAAGCTGCTGGAGGATTTAATATTGAATAGATCCGCAAATTAAGCATACGACCTGGTCGTCCGAACATGCATACGTTCATAAAGAAAGGTAAAGACCTCGGTACAACAAGAGAGAATATTATCTAACCTCAAACCTTCGCATAAAGAGAAGTTGCTATAGCAGAAGCTTTTGCAAAATAGATTCTGTCTGGCGTTCGCTTGTATGGCAGCCAAAATGCCACGGTTTAAGGAAAAAGGGGTAGGGAGCAGAAGATAATAGACGGCTCTAAAGAAGTAATCCCCCGACGCAAGTTAGACCAGAGGATTAACTGGCTCCGTTCCGCGTGGATTTTTAGAAAAGGGCATCGCAACCCCGTTGTCCCCTTAAACATAATTGAGATTTCCTCGGAAGAAGAGTTGAAGTAATTGTATAAGTTTCAGATGGATCGCTTAAAGGGAAAATGGTTTGTTTAAACTTTTTCACTCTACGATGATGATGGGATGTCTTTTTAATTAATAGCTAAAAGCGCTCTAATTTATAGGGGGATTTTAATGTGTGTTATAAGTAAAATACGTTTAGTAAAGAGATTGGTAAATTAAAGTGAGGTTAATTGCATCCTATAAAATACAACGTAAGTGCATTAAGGTGACACTTAGTATGATTAAAGTCTCGATTACTTCGTTATATTCTGTTGCCGTTGGATTGCGATCGTACTTCTTGTTTTCGTACTTCTTGCTCGTTCCAACGCGTCTTTACCGTGATAGTCAAAAGTAATGTCTCATTTTTCTTATTTATTTCCAGATTATTAATAATTCATTGTCCGTCAAATAGCTTTTCATTATTCATTATTAGTTCAAGTTTCATTCATTAAAACCTTTTCTTTTGTGTGAATTACTCCGCATGGTTAGTTTGTCAATGACACGATTTGATTAACGTTGCATTTCCTGTTTCCGCCTGCTAAGCAAGGGAGACGCACGCGCTGTTTAAGTTGCTCCGTGAAAATTTTATTAGTTACCACGTTTGTTGTGGGATATTGTCACGTGAGGAACCTCCAATATCAAGTGCATTTTCTGTTTTACCTGCGACTGCCAGGAGAAGTGTTCGTTGCATAGACATTTTCCTGAAAATGGTTTCACAAACAGTAGCGTTAAGAGTCGCCGGTAAGCTGACTTTTCTTTCGGTTATTAACTTTATTAGTTTTGGTAATCCGGTTCTGTCCTTTTGTTTTGATTTGAACCTAGAGGGTGAAAGAAGTACCCAGCCCTATAAACAATAATTGAATTGACTTGATGTTTGTACGACTAAAGTGTAACAAACTAAAATGCCACACACTTATTCTAATTTAGAATATGCTAATATGGTGTTTGTTTATGGATTTTGAAATGGGAATGCTACAGCTGCTGCTAATGAATATCGTGAACGGTTTTCACATCACAGACATCCTAATAAAAATGTATTGATTAGTGTATTCAACAAATTGTGCCAGACCGGAAAGCTTCCCAGTGTAAACATAAATCTGAACGAGGCAGTCGACAACAATTACAAGAACTAGAAGATATTCTGGATGTAGTAGAAGAAGACGCAACTACCAGCTCAGGGAGAATTAGTATTCAATTGGGCATTCCACAAACAAGGGTGATAAAAACACTCCACGAGCAAGGCTTACGTCCGTACCATGTAGGTACAAAGAGTGCAGCACCTACAACCACCAAATGATTATCGTAGACGTATGGAATTTTGTCGATGGATAAATGATAATCCTCGTTTTGTATCGCGTATACTTTTTACGGATGAAGCAACATTCATTCGTGACGGTATTAATAATTGTCATAACCATCATGTATGGTCAGACGAAAATCCGCAAGCAACAGTCGAAAGTAACTTTCAACATAAATTTTCGGTAAACGTGTGGTGTGGTCTGATCGATGGTTTTTTAAATGCTCCTTACATTTTTGAGAATCGCCTCACGGGAGACACCCACTTACATTTTTTTAGAAAATGAACTGGACGGACTGCTAGAGGTGATTCCCATAAACATCACAATCCAAATGTTCTACCAACACGATGGAGCGCCTGCACCAGTGTTGGGCGAGTTAAGGGAAGTGAATAAATTTCTACAGCGATTATACGTACTCGTGTTTAGTCGGCTCTCAGTAAATCACTCGTTAACATTGCTCCCCTTACCAGGAAAAGAAAATCCAATCTTAGAACCATAAAACTGGATGGGCAAAATATAGACTGGAGAGCGGAAGTTAAATATCTAGGCCTTACCCTAGACAATAAACTTCTATGGAACAAACATGAAGTTGAAGTAACCAACAAGGCCAAAAGAGCTCTGATGGTCTGCAGAAACTTTGCAGGGAAAAATTGGGGATGCAACCCAAAAATACTACTTTGGATGTATACAGCGATAGTGAGACCAATCACTCACCTATGCATCAGTAGCATGGAGCAAAGAAACTAATCTGGCCACGCGAGAATTAATCTCTCGAAAGTGCAAAGATTAGCATGTGTATGCATAACGGGGGCTATGAGAACCTGCCCAACAGCAGCCATCGATAGTTATTGGATCTTGCCCCCTCCACATTGTAATAGAGGGCGTGCGAAAAGAACCGCACTAAGAATGGTCAAGGAAGGAATGATTAGGCATAGGCCTCAATCTCCCGACGGTGATCAAACCTGGGATATGCCCCGGGATGATATGTTAAAGAAATTTAGCTTTGTGAAGGAATTCACCACAAAGCTAAGTAACAGGAGCGAGTGGAATCATAACACCATCTTGAACTTGAATAGAAATGCCATCAAATGGTATACTGATGGCTCCAAAACGGCAGAAGGAACTGGAATAGGAATATATGGCCTAGAACTACATATTTTCGAAAAGCTTGGGAAAATACCCAAGTATATTTCAGGCGGAAATACACGCTATTGGAAGATGTGTTCAGTTCAATATGGATAGGAACTATCGGAAGCAGGAGATTATCATCATGTCTGATAGTCAAGCAGCCATCAAGGCGCTGAGCTCATATGAAATCAGCTCCAAGATGGTCTGGGAATGCCTAGGGAAACTAAATGAGTTAGGCAAAAGAAATAAAGTAACCCCTCTGTGGTTCCGGGTCACACGAGGTGGAAGGAAACGAAATAACGGATAACCTCGCAAAGAAGGGGCTGGAATCGCCTTTCGTAGGGCTGAACCCTTTTGCGGTTAGCAGCAGTACAATACTGAAGAAACTAAAATAGAATGGAGCAGAGAAAATCCAGTTATTGGGAAAATCTGCAGGGAATGAGGCAGGAGTAAAATTCTTCGGGAACTTATAACCAGAAGAGGTTACAGAATGCATCAACCTGAGTAAGAACAAAGTTCGCATTTTAACAGGAATACTTTCAGGCCATTGTAGACTGAAAGGACGCCTGACTAAGCTTGGATTGGAAAGATCCTGAATGCAGATTCTGTGGAACAGGATAAACACCCATCCATCTCCTCTCAAACTGCGTAGCACTATGCAACTCGAGGGCATTGCACCTGGGAGCATGTGAAATCGAAGAGGGAGACTCACCTAGACTGGGGCCCTCTGACATCCTACACTTTCTAAAAGGAATAGGACTGGAAGGCCAGCTGTAAAGCAGCAAGAATAGGGGACACAATAAATCTTTTAGGTCGCAGTGTAACACCACCCTTTTACTTACATACATACATACATACATACAACATTGCTCCCCACTCATGACGCGAATAAACACGAGTGTGTCTAGTCGCTGCAGAAATTTATTCACTTCTCCTATCTTGTCCAACACTGGCCTGCACATTACGCTCGTGCGGTCAAGCAACATTTGGATGAAAGGTTTCCAGGGATTTGGATTGGTCGTGGTAGTAACATTGGTTGGCCTCCTAGATCTCCAGACCTCACGCCACTCGATTATTCGCATTAATGGCTCTACTTCTGATGAACTTACACTTGAATTCGGGGTGCTCAAGGCTCTATATTAGGTCCTCTAATGTTTTTAATTTATATAAATGATTTACCGCAGGCATTGCCAGTAGATAGATGCATTCTTTTCGCTGATGAGACTACTTTATTAGTCAAGTCAGCGGAGATGGAAAGAGTTGTGGAGAGAAGTAATTTGGCAAATAATGCAGCGAGCTCTTGGTTTTCCTCAAACAAGCTGGTTCTAAACGAAAGTAAAACAGAAACAATTGTCTTTTCCAAAAGAAACACTGAAATAAATAATCAATTAAATACTTAGGAGTTTTCCTCGAGCCTAAACTGAGCTGGGAAGCGCATACTGATTACATTGCAAATAAACTTGGAAAAAACATTATTCCTATTAAGAAGTCTGTCAACGTCGGTATCAGAAAGTGTCTTAAAAGCTGCTTATTTTTCTCTTTTTCACACAGTTATGTCATATGGAATTTTGCTATGGGGTCATAGCTATCCGAGTCTTAGAATTTTTAGGCTGCAAAGAAAAGCCGTGCGGATCCTAAGTAATTTATCATTTCGTGCTGACTGTCGAGAAGCATTTACAAGATTAAAAATTTTAACTTTTCCATACTAGTTTATGTTGGAATGTCTTATGTACGTTAAAAAAATATATAAATTGTTACTCTATACTGAATGAAATGCTGCATTTCACGGCTATAACACAATAAAAATGATTTAAGCATTAAGTATACTCGTCTCAGTTCCACACAAAAGATGTCTTATCATCAAGGCATAAAGTTTGACAATGTTCTCCCACAAAATATTAGAGATCTAAGCAGCAAGTCATTCGAATGTTCTATAAAAAAAAATGTTAATCCATCAAGCTTTTTATACAAGTGAGGAGTATTTTCAACACTTTATGTAGTTGCACCTCCGCACTTGGTGCTCAGTTTGATTTTATTGTTACTGTATTTATTATATTATACACATTATTAAATAACTTAAATTAAAATTAATAAATTAAGACTTATGACTTGTGTAAATACTTTTGTATAGCCAGCACCAATAAATTATATTTATTTATTTATTTATTGTTTATGGGCTGGTTAAAAAATGAAGTGTATCAAGTAAAAGTGGACACTCGTGCTGCACTAATTCAACGGATTAGGAATGCTGCTGTCAATATCAAACATCGACGTGACGCAATCAGGAACGCAACCAGCGCCCTTGGTAGACGATGTAGAAAATGTTTAGAAATGAATGGCGGTATTTTTGAAAATATATTATAAAGAACGATAATACCAATAGATTACCAAAACTTTAATGTATGAAATTCAAACAAATATTATCAATGCCAGAATCCAAAAACGATTGGGAGTACTTATACATCGACGCACATAATAATCTAGCTTCAACAATTTGCAATTGTCTTTTGCAGATATTCTTGATCAAAGTTTATATGAAAAAATAATCTCTATATTGTCTATCTTTGACATTCCAGCTGTTTTCATACAGTTTCTGGTTAATTTAAATACATTTCCAAAGCAGAAATATTTATATCTATAGAAAAAATCAACTTTTAAGCATAAATGTTATTTCTCTACAGTAAAAAATCATATCTTTAAAGATTTTCTCTTTTAATTTGCTCATATATCTATAAAACTATTGTAGATTTTAGAAAGGTACATATACCGAAACAGCTATCGAAAAAAAGCCAAATGCATGTCTTCACAACCACACATTTCACAAATCCCCAATTTTAAAAAAAGAAAATATGAAACAAAACTCAACAATGCCCATATAAAAGTGCCCCAAATTCCTCAAAGAAACATGCATATCTTTTTTAACACACGTGTGCCTAGGCCATATACTTCTCCTGTATTATCTAACAGAGTGAAAGTCAGAAAGAAAAATATTCCATTCACCTCTCTGCTGTCTCTTTCTCTCTCCGTACTCCCATCACGCGCACAATTTGCTTCCGTACTCATACGATCTTCGTATAGGCGCGAAACTTGGTTTTAGCAGCCACCGTAAAACCGCAGAATGTATACAATAACCGGAGCCTAGTTCCTGAGTCGAAAGTGATGCCGCCAACGCCGAAGCCTAAAGCATCGGAGAGACAGCGACCTCTATGTTATTCGGAGGGGATTTGCGCAGGTAGAGAGAAGGGTGTTTTATATCTCCCCGACGTTATTCCATCGTTGTTGTATAAAGGCGAATTTACGTTTGCCACAGCGAGGTGGATGCCGAGAAGACGGATGGGGAGGGAATTATTGCAGGTAGATTTAGTTTCGTCGCTGTATATTGCATTAGGGAGTAAAATCACGATGAAAAGCTTTTTTTTGAGGTCTATTGAGGAATTTACGCGAAAACTGAATGATCTATTGCTTGGCAAGTTTATTTGAGGTAGTGATTTGTATTTCTGCTGGGGCTGGAAATCATTTGTAATTTTTTGTAAAAAAATATAGTTTATAATTACGTAAATTCTTTTGACTAGGGAGATTTAAGGGAGATTCAAGTTATTCGTTAGAGCTTGCCCTTCTTTTGGCATTATCAAATCGCGAAATAAAAAAAAAAACTACTAATTAATGGATACATAATCAGTCCAGAGAGTGGTGGGGGGTGGAGGGAGACAAATAATCCAAAGAAAATATCTGATGAAGACAAGACTATTGCACGCAAAATCATATTCTGTCTATACCGACTTCTGAAAGCCATTACACAAGAAGAAAATCTCCAGAAAGGTATTTACCGGCCCACTCTTACACTTAGCTAGTGTATATCGATCATACTTACAGAAATATCAAGATAACCATATAAATCGCAAAGCTTTTGAAGGAATATTTCATTCTTTGAATATAAAAATAAAACAGCCTAATAAGGATACGTGTGGTACCGTAGAGAGGGCAATTTCGATCGCATGGGGTAAAATCGATCAATCCTGATTTTACGGCAATTATTTAGTCTGACATCTATGGAAAGGATGAGAAAGTTTTGCAACACAGCCATTTAATAAATTTTGTTTATAACATAGATAACTAACTTGCTTTTTAAGTATTACATTAAAGTTTCCTGTGTTAAAAAAATAATTTCCGATGGAATGACAACGAGTAATATTTCATACAGACGGAAACAAACTACTACTGGGGAATCCCACTAGGACTAAGCGAATTTTTCGAAAAGGGATAAGGTGAAAAGAATCAATTGTCATTCATTCTTCACCGTTTCTTTTTTTGACTTTATGAAAGTGTTGGAATAACAAGAGAGTAAAGGGAAAATTAACACCTCATGGGGTAATACCGATCAGTTTGAAAAGTAAAAGAACAAAGAACAGGCTCATAGAACAACGTAGAAATATGACATACTCATGTTTCTACGTTGGTTTTATTGAAAATTATGGTAAGAAACTATAAAAAAAAAGTATGGCCTGGCGGGAGACAGCAATATAACCCCAAATACCTCCAAAGCGCTATCAGGACAGTAAAATAGAACACTCCATCCATTATGAAAGCATCAGAAAATAATGGGGTGCCATATTCATTACCTTGTAATTGGCGAAAGCTGTTGGGGGATGCGAAGGCATGAATTATTATTATTATTACTTCAGAATACTTTAAAGAACCGGTAGTTTCTAAGGAAGAGAAAAGATGACTTTTGTATTTCTCCAAGTTGACGAAATTTAGAAAATTTCCAAAAACCAAATTATCCAGCTGGTCATAGAAGGGGAAGCTACGTTTTTGAACTGAGAGGGAAGCGCGTTGAATGAAATTTTGTTTTAGTTTTAGTTTATTGAATTATTATAGCTTATGTCATTACTTAGCTGTTTGCCATTTCTATAATACGTATTTTCTGTTATTTCCGTAAGTTTCCCTTTTTTAAATTCAAATTTTTGTTATTGGATTTACCTCGTGTGGCTTTCAAATCGGTTTTTATAAGAAAATAGATGGGTGATTGGAATTGCTCCCTATTATGGGGCAAAACCGATCACGCTTAATGTATTAAAAAAAATAGTGTTTTAATATATTGGGTTAATATACATGATGGGGTATGTGTAGCTAAAAGATGTATGATGATATATAATTTTTTTCGATCAATAATAATAATTGCAGCTCAGAAATAGTACATAAAACTAATCGGAATTGCCCCACTTTACGGTACATGCGACAAATACGAAATGAAGATTAAGATGACCAAATCTGAAGATGAGAGAGCTATGTTACGTCAGAAATTAGATGCACATCGTATTCAAGCTGACGACGGATATACTTCCAAAAATGCAGACAAAAATTTAACGAAGACAATTTGCAACAAAAGACCATATGTTTCGACCTGCAGCAATGCTTACCAACTCCTGATTTGCACAGCGGTGGGTCATTCTATAATTATCGCCAATTATGGACGTATAATCTAACAGTGCATGATTGTGACGACTCCCAGGCTTATTGTTACCCCTGCTACGAATCAATGGCTAAGAGGACAGGAAATGAAATAGGATCATGTATTTATAAATATCTAACAAGGTATTTGGATTCAAAAGTCACTCGCATAATTATGTATTCGGATTCATGTGGTGGTCAAAATAAAAACTCCATCATGTCAGCTGTATGCCTACTTGCTTTGCAAAATTCAGAAACTCCAACTACAATTGATCACAAATTTCTGGTACCCGGCCATACGCACATGGAATGTGACACCAACCATAGTCTAACTGAAAAAAGAAGAAGAAAAAATCTAATATTAAAACTGAACATCCCCATGACTGGGCTCAGCTAATGAGGCAGAGAGGAAATAAAAAACCTTTTCAAGTACACGAGATGGAAAGGACAGATTTTTTTAATTGCAATGGTTTGTTTGGTACTTCCTTAACGAATCGTAAATCTGACATTTTAGGAAATAAATTTAACTGGCGAAAAGTGGGATGACTTCGATATGAAAAAAAATATTAGAGGCGTTTTCTATAAAACTAGATTCAAATGAAAGTTTTAAAACCGTATTGTTTGACAAACGAGGAAGGTTAAAAACTGAACTCTTAGTACTAAAACTGGCGTATCTAAGACTAAATCTCATAACAGTAGAAAAGAAGCAATACTTAATTGACACATTACCTTATATTTCAGAATCTCTGTGGGATTTTTATAAGAATTTAAAAACAGAAAAGGACAAGATCGACATGTATCCTGATGCTTCCTCTTCAGAAAAGGATAAAATAATCGATCATGAAGATTAAGCGATGACAAATATCAGAATTGTTTGTTTCTTACTTTCTTTTTAATAAAAGAGTTAAATCCTTTTTGGTATTCTATTTCATTGCTCGCTATATACTTACCATACCTAGTACATATGCATCAGACCAAATGGAGTTAACTCCGTCAAATTTAAGGTGCATAAAGAGATATGTCGATCAAAAGTTAGTTCCAAAGCATTATTTACACCTTTGGGCATGAAGTATTGATTACTTTACACTATTCATTACCCAGTAATTACTTTGACAGGATTTCTTTCACTATACGTCCTCCAATTAAAGAAACTTAACGTGCACTTTCAACTGCAGTTCTTCAATTTGTATGCTTTTTGACTTAACTCCTTTTTCGTGCGCAGTCGCGATATAGGTATATGTGCAATATAGGCTTGGCAGATAATGCGACTTCCATGTTCTGCCAAGAGGAGGAAGAAACACCAGTTCATGTGCTGTGCCAGTGTGACGCCCAGGCGTGGACAAGGTTTCCAGTAATGGACGTGAAGAACTCCACAGTTAGCAGCTACAGAAAGAAGTCGCTCTAAATGATGATAGGCCTAATTATATATGTACATATATGGGAAGGGTGATGTTACACTGCGACCTAAAAGATCTATTGTGTCTCCTATTCTTGCTGTTTTACAGCTGGCCTTCCAATCCTAGTCCTTTCAGAAAGTGTAGGATATCAGAGGACTCCAGACTAGGTAAGTCTCCCTCTTCGATTTCACATGTTTCCATGTGCAACGCCCTTGAGTTGCACAGTGCTACGCAATTTGAGAGGAGATGGTTTCAAATATACTATCTTAAATGATTTCTCTAGCAGGGTTCTGTTATAATTTTTTTATCGCATTACTTTAACTAGGGGAGAAAAAGATTTTGGAACACATACATATACAACTTGAATTGGTAAATGCAAGTACGAAAGTTCATTTTTTGTAATGGCTTCCTACCAAACAAGAATATTTTAAACAGTAATTTCAAATTTTGTATATCTATATAATAAATACCAAAGTTGAAAGTCCTTTCTTTAAACTCTTTTAAAGACCTAGGTATAATCTAAAGGGGTACTTTTATATTAATATCGTCCTGTAGGCACAACTTTATCAACATCTTTATTTTTCATCAAAGTTTATGCATAATTTCTATACCCAACTTGAAACGACGCCGCAAAACATGGCTGTTAAACCGTCATTGAATAATTTAGCAACCACCTCAGGCGGTTACGACCCACAACAAACGCAAGAGCAAATCTGAACTGTTAAAGCAACAAAGGCTTCTTTGAAACCGACACCTTTTCAGCACGGATTTAGCAATTCACATAACGATATATTGTGGTATATCCCTACGTTCTAGAAATGAATGTTATATTAGTTACAACTACGGTAACGATTTTGACTGTTTCAACATGGTAAAGATGGTAATTATATAAAATTGTGTAATTTATAGTATAGAGTATATCCACCTTACTTCTGGCTGAGCCGCAGGCTTCGAGAAACACGCGTTGTTTAAGTAGGTCATCTTTTGTTCAGTGTTGTTTAGTGCGCGATTATTTATGAATATTGAGTGACTCGATGAAAAATTATATGTTGGCATCGACTGGCGAGATTAATAATTTCATGCTAGCGTATATGATTTATACTTGGATGTACATATGTACTTATTCCAATGATGTGATTGGTAAATTAAAAATTTATTATTATAATTAGTGATTTTTTCCCTAATCCAGATTATATTTAACAGTTTTTTTTTTCTATGAAATTATTGTGTTCTAGCTTTATGAAGCAGGTTATTTTTATAATCTTTATAATTTGGTATAAAATATTCCATTTTTAAATGGTAGAGTTGGAATAAGTTGACGCTGTACAATGTTCGCGTGCTTTATAGCAATTCAAATTAAATGTATGTAGAAAAATTACGATCACAAAAAAAAGAATTCAATTTAATGCCCGTTTCATATAGCTTTGCCCTCTTTTCGACACAACGGTGTTTCTGAAACGAATTATTTTCAATTCCGGAGCAAAATTACGATACGGCACTATCCTGCAATACGATTGGTCCGTCATTTTCATTAGCCTTAATTAATTGGAATATCTAGAATGGGTTTCTTTTTTCTTGTTTGGCACGAAGGGTTGATATTAGGCAGAGCTTATCTGGCAACTCATCTTTCGTATGGTGTAATTTTATGTTGCCATAAT
This sequence comes from Protaetia brevitarsis, assembly GCA_004143645.1. Lineage (NCBI taxonomy): Eukaryota > Metazoa > Arthropoda > Insecta > Coleoptera > Scarabaeidae > Protaetia > Protaetia brevitarsis. The sequence continues at coordinate 16,611 of RXPK01001780.1, forward strand.
GATGCGGCTGGTGTGCACGCCATGTTTATATATCTTGATTCAAAGTTTTGCGTGTTCATACTGACAATGAGTTGGAAAATTAGTAAAATGTAATGCGCTTAATAAAAGAGAAGTTTCTAATATAAATAATAATAAAGACTAACAAAACGGTTGAATGCTATTGCATGAAATTCCAAAAACATTTTCCTTTCTAAAGTTCCCAATTTGAGAAACTAATACAACAAAATGATTCACAATTGTATACTTTTTCATTCAAAGGCCGTTTTACACCTAGCTATTTATTAAATTCGTGTTATACACGTAAAATTTTAAATTGGCCAATAAATTGCGCAATAAATAGCTAGGTGTAAACGGCTTGAAGAAAGGATTTAAATGCAAATAGAAGTACCATCAGCGTCATACATAATGTCCAGTCCATCGTGGATAGGGTGTGGCGTGTGTACCCTACTTTTATCTAATATTTTTGTTGTTTATTCCATACCACCTCTTTTCTATTTATGATTATGTTCTAGCCCAATGTAGCAGTGAAACCTTATGTGGTCTCGTGTTTTTGGAAATGAGTAGGATGTTTTTTTAAGGTTTAAAATGCGTTTGAGATAATATCTAAAGGAAAAATGCTAGAAATTAAACAAACTTATTGCCTAGAATATTTAATTTAACAACTGTGGATTTGTTTTACACCAATTTGAAGTAATATCATTCCTCTGGATTGTAACCAAGGGAGTCTATTATCTTTTTATGCGTACAAAATTAAAAAAGATAAATTACAAGACGCCAACGTCATTTTTTTTTATATAACGAAGGTATACAGGGTGTATCAGATATAGAGGTAAATATAATAATATGGAGTAGCTGTAATATACAATCAAAAAGTCTTAGGCACAGGGGGTCTATCTGTAAGCATTAACGAGAAAAAAAATATTTTATAAATGCCGTGGGCTAGAGCCGCACCTGTGCCCAACCTAAATGCTGTCCCGAGAATACCCCCACATACCACTATCATTCAGCTGTTTCTTTTGTGTGGATCGCCGCTTGCAGTGCAAGCCACTTCGAACATTTTATTTAAATTCTTCCCGTCTCAAAAAAAACGATCCTTTTCAGGACCATCATGATTCATATAAAGAAAATCGAAGCTTGATGCATCGGCAAAAGCGCGGGAATGTATAGATTCATTTTCGCGCGATATCATAGTAAAAAGGCGTGTTTGCAAATTTTATGTATCTACATTTATTTCTGTGTAATTCGATTCAATTCATTTTGCGTTATTGATTAAATAAATCCAAATAAATAACTCAGATTCATGTGGTACCGTTTATTAACAACTAACTCTCGATTCGACAAAGCAAAAGAAAAATATTTACGTTTTTTGTAACTACTGAAGTCGCATATCCGGTGAAACTCGAACGTCTTATCAGGATATTAAAAATAATACTTTGTAGACTTACGTAGTAATGCTCTTAACAAAAAAGGAATGTTTATTTAATAAAAAGAAGAAATTTAAAATGCCTCAGTTTTGCTATTTTTACAAGGGCCTTTATTTATTCAGAATGACGTTAAATGAACTTACGGCATACCATTAAGAATAATACTAAATGAGTGTAACGTATTTATACACAATACCACGTTTAGCGGGTGCTTAACATGACGTTTCTTTGCATCAGGCCCGGACTAAAGAATTTTGGCTTAAATTTTACTTTTTTTTATTCTTTGATGATGAAATCCGGTTTCGGTAGGTTTGTGCTTTATATGTCGTGTAGTTAACATCCAAGCAAAATTTACTTTTTTATTTGATACACCCTGCATATTCATTACTCCACTGAAAATTATTACGAAACAAATTATGACAACTTTACCATAATTAATATATTTTTCGTACATTCAACCAAACAGTGAAATACGCGTGTAAAAAGTTAAGAGTTTCTGTCGTATGCCCAGTTTTCTTAATAAAAATTCGGCTTTATTGTTGTCACAAGCAGTAAGATCATTCCTCTGGTAAGCACAAAATGTTTTTATTTTCTAGGATATATTTGTAAATGTTATCAGAAACATAAAACGAAGAAGTATTAGTTACTCAAATAGAAAAAGGCTGGATGATGTCAACGTGTGGTGAGCAGGGACGGGCGTCGACGCGTCGACTATCATAGTCGATATCGACGTGTCAACAGATGTCTAGAAAGACGACAAACGTAGACATTGTAGACAAATGTCGATAACAATGCTTTCGTTAAAATGTGAGGTTAAGTCCTCACAGTTAATTTGTTATTCATGATGGAGTTCTAAGTAAGTTCTGAGTTGGTACGATTGTTTAGTGCTTCTAAATTTATATTTTAAAAATGAGTGGTACGACAGAGAAATCAGTAAAGATGATGATTGTGATGATAGTCATGACTATCAATGTAAATCTGTAATTTCTTTAATAAATTTGTTACTTGTACTTATTATATTTATATTTTACCTACAATGAATGATATTTTGCATAAAGAATTTAGAGCAGCTATAATTTGTGCGTTTTGTCGACGTCACCTATCCACAAAAAAGTCTACGTTGACGCCATTGTCGACACGTCAGTAACTAATTGATGACATACATTTGTTGACACTGCCCATCCCTGGTGGTGAGCTACACTAAAATTTGTTAAAAAATCGTCATTCCTCTAAAATAGGAGTGACCAGAAGAATGACTTTCTTTCCAGAGGAATGACACACAGATACATGTATGTTGATATTGCACAATCAGACCTACAAGAAGTTAAAGTGGTATTTCTCTGGGTTTTCAAGTTGGATGGTAAAAGCTGCCCCTCAGGATATCTTATATATACAGTTTGATGACATTGTAGATATTTTTAGAATGTAATATTTTATACAGGGTGTATCAAATAAAAAAGTAAATTTTGCTTGGGTGTTAACTATACGACATATAAAGCACAAACCCACCGAAACCGGATTTCATCATTAAAGAATAAAAAAAAAGTAAAATTTAGAGCCAAAAATTCTTTAGTCCGGGCCTGATGCAAGGAAACGTCAAGTTAAACACCCGCTAAACGTGGTATTATGTATAAATACATTGCACTCATTTACTATTATTCTTAATGATATGCCTTAAGTTCATTTAACGTCATTCTGAATAAATAAAGGCCAGTCGGCCAGTGTGCTCTTGTAAAAATAGCAAACTGAGGCATTTTAAATTTCTTCTTTTTATAAAATAAACATTCGTTATTTGTTAAGAGCATTCTACGTAAGTCTACAAAGTATTATTTTTAATATCCTGATAAGGTTCGAGTTTCACCGGATATGCGACTTCAGTAGTTACAAAAAACGTAAATATTTTTCTTCGAGAGTTAGTTGTTAATAAACGGTACCACATGAATCTGAGTTATTTCTTTTGGATTTCTTTAATCAAATAACGCAAAATGAATTGAATCGAATTACACAGAAATAAATGTAGATACAGAAAATTTGCAAACACGCCTTTTTCCTATGATGTCGCGCGAAAATGAATCTATACATTCCCGCGCTTTTGCCGATTTTCTTTATATGAAATCATGATGGTCCTGAAAAGGATCGTTTTTTCGAGACGGGAAAAATTTAAATGAAATGTTCGAAGTGGCTTGCACTCCAAGCGGCGATCTACACAAAACTAACAGCGGTAATGGCTGAATGATAGTGGTATGTGGGGGTATACTCGGGACAGCATTTAGGTTGGGCGCAGGTGCGGCTCTAGTCCCCACGGCATTTATTAAATTTTTTTTTTTCTCGTTAATGCTTACAGATAGACTCCCTGTGCATTAAGACTTTTTGATTGTATATGATTACAGCTGCTACATATTATTATACTTACCTCTGTATCTGATTCACCCTGTATATATGTATATATCAGCACTGCGAGCTCATGGCTTCTTTGGTAATTTTCTACCATCGGCTTTTATCCTTCGTTACTTCCTTCCATCTTGTTATCCTTAACGTGTTTATATCCTTTTCCACTTCTGTCCTCCATCTTCCCCTTGGCCTTCCTCTCCTCCTCTTTCCACCAACTGTCCTTACCATTATTATTTTTGGTATTCTTGACTCCACCATCCTTTCTATATGTCCCATCCATCTCAGCCTTTGCACCTTCACCACTCCCACTATATTTGCTGCTCCATAAAGTTCGTTCAACTCTTGATTTGTCCTTCTCACCCATATCTCTCCCTCTCTCTTCCCTCCAAATATTTTTCTCCAAACTTTCCGCTCCCATATAGCTAGCCTTGCTTGCTCCAGTGTCCAAGTCTCACAAGCATATAAAATTACTGGCCTTATTACCGTTTTTATATATCTTTATCTTCAATTTCCTCGATACATCTTTCTTCCTATCTATTTCCTGTCATTAATCTAGCTTGGATTTCCATTTCTATACCCGGCTTTCTAGTTATTATCGTTTTAGGTATGTAAAATTTTCTACCTCCTCGAACTGGTATATCCTTCCATTCTCCGTGTCTATTCTTAGATACTCTCCTTTTCTAAATTCCTTATCAGACCATTCCGTATATTTTATCTTCTCCTCATTTATGTATAGTCCAACCTTCTGTCCTTGTTCTTCTAATCTTTTCATGATCTTCCTTAATTGCTTCTTGTCAATATAATTAAATCGTCAGCAACCTTCTGGTCTTCTCTGGTATAAAGTTCCCGACCTGTTAATTTCCGCCTCTGTTATAACTCCTTCCAGTAAAATTGAACAATAAACTTTGTACCATATAAACACGATTGCAGCATCTACAGAAAGCTAATGGTGAAATCAACCATATGCACACTGCACACAGTTACAGAAATATTTTCTTAAGATTGTCAAAATACAGTTTTACTGCAAAACGTATCATCGTCTCAAAATTGCCACGAATACACCTCCTTCCTCCTTCTCTCCTCCACAAATTCGCCCAAAATCCAATTCTTCCTGGACTTCGCAGTTTTGATTAAAATCTCGCAGCCTTACAAGTACAACTTTAATTTTAACGGTGATAAAAGGTTCTTTTCACGCCCGTAAATAATCCCTAAGTCTAGTCGACGCCGCATTGTTGGGGAAACAATGGCGACTTTTCCCAAGCGCGCTGAAAAGTAGAGCACTAGAACACTCATAGCAGGACCCTCGCGGGCGCCTTTAGTGAATGGGCGACGCTTCGCGTAGTAGTAGTCATCTTCGCTTGTGTAATAGCAGCCGAAGTTTAAATGGAGCTTATCTGCCATCTTCGCAGATCTCGGTGGGAGTGGTATAGCGAATTGGGGGAAAACAAAAGAGGAATCAGCGATATACGAAGTACCCAATTAATTTAAAGCGATTTTTGCGTTTTTTTTTTTGTTGGAGTAATTTAATTAATAAGATCTTAATTTTGATAAACCTCTTCGCCTACGGCACTGATTATTTTAGATAAATAATAATTAGTTTAAAAGATGGCGGGTATTGTATTCTAGTGAATATTCTACGCCACTGTTTTTACTAAAAACCTCTTAGTCTACGCCACTGATTGCTATAGATGATATACAGGCGTCCTGCCAAACAGGCTCATTAGTTTTTTCAAACTTCTAATAGGGATTTGGTTTTTAAACTCGGGTAGTAGTCGTGGCCGACTAAGATCTATTTAAGGAAAATATTTTCATCTCTATAGCACTTCCAGTATACAAACATTGGCGTTCAATTGGCGTGATCTAATATGAAAACGTTAATTATTGTTGCAGAGTTCAGCGTTCAACTCCATACCAAAACGCTGATAGGGGATGGGGATTGTAGTTTCTCTGATAACCTACCCAAGCGCAGTAAGAAAGAAGTTAAAACCATTACAGGGTTGGTAACTGGACACTGTCCTCTGAAAAAGCATCTATACAACACAGGCCGTGTAAGCGAACCGTGGTGTAGAAGATGCGAACTACAGGAGGAAACGAGTTTACATGTAATCTGCACATGTGAGGAACTGAAGGTACTCAGGCAGAAATATTTCGGGAGAGATCTATTAGAGCCCTCGAAGGTCTCAAGTTTCCACTGGGCAAGATACTGGGCTTTATAGAGAACACCAAGCTGCTCGAGTGGAAATAAGAAAATCAATAGGGATGGTACAATGAGCACCAAGCTCAAGTGCCCGGACATCAAGTGCCCACCCTAACTTGAATGAATGAATGAATGAAATGTTGCAGAGTTGCAGCTTATCACCCTTATCTGCAACCAGCTTCTACTATATCCACTCTTGAACAAATAATTTCGACATGAAATTAGATTAATATCACCTGAAGGTTCGTATGCTATCACCTTAAATACGAAAATGTTACAAACCTCAACCAAGAAATTCGATCATTGTGACAGCCATCGTAAAAACATATGCACCAGTCGCCACTTCTGAAATCTACTGATTTTTGTAATTGAGGAATTCGTTGAAGTTATTTTTTTTGTGGCGAATCATGTTTACCTGTGATTGCAGTAATCAAAGCTTTTGTGTAGTAACCAGATTGACTCATTTTGTTATATTTTAAATGTCAAAACTTTAAAAACAAATAAACATATGTCACAGGATGAAACTAAGAGCAGTGTCATGTTTTTTTAACGAAATTAAGAAATTTTTCTGTTACTTCCTTCCCACCTTGTGGATATTTTTTTTTTATTAGGGTAGATAAAGCCTAAGTGATGCATTGCTTCTCAGGCACCATCGAAGAGCATAATCTCCCTCCTAGTCACATCATTACGAATTCGGAAAAACGAAAATTGGTTACCGCAACTGACCAGATCGAGACTCGAACTCGCGACCCCCAGCGCTAGTCGAAGCCCCTTAAGGCATTCGGCTAATACAAGAGTTACAGGAGTTTTACCTCATCAATATTGCCAGTGACTAAAGGAGTTCCATAGGGTTCTGTGCTTGGACCGATTCTTTTCCTCCTATTTATTGATGATATTGTTGGTTTTGTTAATAATTCATTTTATGTGTATGCGGATGACACATCCTCAGAGTGGTAGCAGAAAAAGATATCTTGAATGTACACGAAAATTTGAACATATTATTAAAAGAATTAATCACTTAGTTTTCTGGTAATAGTATTTTTCTCAATGTTACAAAGACTAATTCAATTTTGTTACGCTCGTGCGGACAGCAAATCAATGAAAAATAATTGTTGATATTGCTGGATTAGAAGTGGGTAATGGGAAAGTCACTAAGTTTTTAGGGGTTCTAGTAGATGAACAGTTAACAGGAACATCCTCTGCTGCTGTATTCCTAGCACAAAAGTGAGTGGTAAGGTGCATTGCTGATGTTGGTGAAAGAGAGTCCTGTCGTCCACTGTTTAGACGGTACGGTATTTTACCGCTTTCTAGTATATATATTCTAGATATGCTTTGTTACATCCATAAGCAGAGGGTCAGGATTGAAAGAAACTACGGTACTCTTACTACTATGATACCAGGGGACAAAAATTATTACATTATACCTGCAAATCGAGTGGGTATGATTAGAGAGTCTTCGTTTTTTGGTGGAAGTCAGACTTTAATTTGTTATCTGCGCCATTGAAATGTGAAGCCAGCTGTAAGATATCTAAACAAAAAGTTAAAAAAATGAATTTCTTACTATCAGGAATTTTAGAATATATATTTGCTTCCAATTAATGTTATTACGTGACATATTGTATCCAATTCATTATATTGGCAACACAATAAAGTATCTATCTATTTAACTATATTAAACATATTTCGGTAGTGACAGAAGATTCCTGATTTTTTTTTTATAAGGAAATAAATTGCCTACGCCACTGGTTTCTTTTTTTTTTTGTTAAAAAAATGCTTTTCCCATTCCCAATAGTCACGAATAAGATCTCTTTCATTATACTTGATAAAATTCTATTTGAGTCATTATTACATAATTGCTGAGTTCTATATACTCAAATATGTCGAACGAATGACATAAATACCAGTGGCGTTCGTTCGTTACATACTTAATTTCGTCACAAATACTTTACACATCGTTTTTTAACTTTATTATTACTTCGTTCGCCGCTCTTCAAACCATAAATTAAACAAGTTTGCCGATGTCCCATCTCGCCTCACTTATTCCGAAACTAATTCCAGTCACGTAAACTTAAAATATGCAAAACCGGCTTGCACCTACGTCGCCACTGTGACCGCGGCATTGAAAAAGGATGCTCCTATATACTCGTCTATTACTTAATTCCTTCGGAGCACGTTTCAATATTTAATCCGACGCTTTCGAAGGTTCTCGCTATATAGTAAGTTCACAGTAGCGTAAACTCTGGTGATAAACTTTCCGAGTCAATTCACCCCACACCTCTTAAAACCTTTATCGTTGCAGAATCTTTAACATTTCCCGAGTTTCCCTCCAAATTCTCCAACAACACCGCAGGTAGTATATTCCGGGTTCCGATGGTAATCATTCGATAATAATTTAACCAATTTAGCGCTGGAGAGCGGTTAATAGCTGTCCCTCCCCACCACCAATACTCTCCTTTCACCGTGCTCAAAGATAGACCAGTCCTCATGTCCTCGATTTGGTACCCATTTATAACGACGAATTGGACTTGCTTTGTGACCTGTACTAACGAAGCACTTTGGTCGAGGGGTGGGAGAGGGCGGGGGTTTAAGGGGAAGGGGTAAACGTATGAATTGGGGGAAAGTTAGGAAAGCCCCTCTGGCGGACGTTCGATTTTCCAGCAGCAATGCGGGTCATTGTTCGCACACGCAACAATTTTGACGGTAGAAAGTGTTTTAGAAGAAGAGAGAGGGGGAAGGGAGGAAATACCTGCCCCATTCCATGCGCCCCAACTCGTATACCTGGACGCTCGACCAGAAATACAAGGAAATGGAAATTCTCCCCTTAATTACGTAATAAAAAGATATAATTTAGAATTAATTTAGATTTTTAGGGTGAATGAATTTCGTATACAATGTAAAAAATGAAATTATTTATAAGGGGAAAAGCAATTAACTTACAAAATTGAATTCGTGGGGACGGAAGAGGGGTAAAGGAATAAAAGCGGAAATAATTGTGGTGAAGGGTGAATACTTTTGCAACTTTTCAGTTTTTTTAGGTATTTGCAAGGACGTCCCAGGAAAATATTATATATAAATATAGCGTATGGCGGTGGGAAAACTGTGGATCATATAACGACATACGCATGTAGGTGTAGATGTAATAATGGGATGTACAATTTCTAAGACAAAAATAAATAGGAAAGAAGGATTATATGGTAATGACCTTATTGGATGTCGAATTTTGGATGGCGCACGTGCATTGTATGGCAAAGTTATTGTGATTTACATACATACTAAGTCTCGTCAGCGTCACTGGCGAGATCTACAGGTAACGCAGAAGGCGTATACGATGCGTTTAAATTAATTGATTTGTTAAAAAGTATTTATTGCAATAAAATTACAATTGAATATTGACTCCCTAACTACACAGCGCTGAAGACGATTTTTTCAATCCTCATAGCAGTGCTTGACCTCGTATACTGGAATACCCTTCAGCCCTTTGAATGTTTTCGAGTGTCCCAAAATGTCTCCCCTTGAGATGATTTTTCAATCTCGAGAAGAGGAAAAAGTCCCTAGGACTCAAGTCAGACGAATTAGAAGGTTGAGAAGCCATAGGAATGTTTTTTTTTCCTTTGGCTAAAAACGTGTTTGCTAAAGTTGCTATGTGAGAAGGTGCTTTTGTCTTGATGCGCACGCATGAATCTTTCTTCGAAGTCTTTTAAGAATCTCTCGATTAAAATGTTGATTGATAGTTTGTCCTCGAGGCACATACTCTTTGCGGATGATTCTCTTGTTATCGAAAAAGCAAATGAGCAAGCATTGGATCTTCGACTTGCTCATTCTTGCTTTCTTGTACCTTGGAGAGTTTAAAGTGTGCCATTCCATGCTCTGGTGATTGGTTTCAGGGTCGTACTTAAGCGACCGAAACTCGTCATCAGTAATGACACATTCCAGAAAATCGGGATCATTTTTAATCGTTTCCAAAAAGTCAAGGCACTTTTGCATCCTGATACCCTTTTGGCTTTACGAAAGGTTTCTTGGAACCACTTTTGTAGCAGATTTTTCTCATCCCCAATTCATCGGTCAAAATCTGTTCAACTGTGGTGTGAGTTAAATTCAACTTTTCCACGATCATTCCGACTGTCAACCGACGATCTGAACGCACAAGATCCAGAATTCTGCTAAGAAGATGTTCGGCTTCATTGTTCATTTTCAATTCCTTCTGAAAATGCCGTTAACCATTGAAAAATCTGGGTCGTTGATAAAATACTGTCCTCGTAGGCTTGCTCAAGTATTGTAAAATGTTTTCGCTGCACTGTCACAGTCCGAAGCGAAACCTAATAATAGGACAGCACTGCTAGAAATGAATCTCACTCATTTTTAGAACACTGTTGCACGAAAAAAATCACTACAGACTAACAAATGACTCTAGCGAGTACAAGCTTGTTCTAAGGGCACAACACATATCCACCTATCGCCTCTCCAAATTCTGTATCCTCAGTGTTAGCAGATCGCACGCTACATTCCCAATTTCATTATTTAATTCACACACATCATATACACCTTCATACTATGTGAGGTTTTTTTTCAAAATTTATTGTTGGTTCACTCCACTGGTTATATGTTTTTTAGAGGGGTGGTAACCTAGCTTATATTTTTTTAGCTTATGAAACACCCGCAGAGCCAAATCTCCCGGAAAAAACCGATTATCGTAATTAACCAGAGCGAGATTTGAACCCCGGATTCCGGACTGATAGCCAAGCGTGCAAGCAAGTCAACTACCAGCCAGCAAAGCACACTATTAGCACTTATTTTGTAATATAATCATTATCGAATTCTCGATACAAATAATATGTTGTTTATAATAATAAATACAACAACGTCAATACATTAAAAAAAACATAAACGGGCGTATAAATAAATAAATATAACAAACAAGTTAGGAAAGCCAAAAATAGACATGAAAAAAACGACTCCTCAACTGAGTAGCACTTCCTTTGCATCAAAACTCAAATTATCAATCTTTTGCTTCCACTAAAGTTTAGAATCAATAATGATGCCTAGGAACTTCCCATCTTTTAGTTTGTTTGCAGCCAGTCATTCCTCAGCAATCAGAATTGCCGTTTCGATTTTTTCACTGTGTTTTTGAGGGTTCTCAGCGTGTACTAAAAGCGACGTGTGAGGATCATTAATGTAGACCAGGAACAGGAGAGGTCCGAGGATTGATCCTTGAGGAACTCCATATTTGATGTGTCCTAGATTCGATTGGGAACCATTACAGCACTCTGTCGCTGAGGTAAGATTGTATTAAATTCAATTGTTATCGCATAATATTCTAACTTTCGCAGCAAGATTGAGTGGCTCAGCGAATCAAAGGCCTTAGTTAGATCCAACAACAAAGTCATTCTGGAATATATTTTGGAATCGAAAGCATTGTATTTGTTGCTAAATGCCTTTTTCTACACCCGTGCTATCTTGGGGGATAAATAAGCATGTTTCTTCAGGTAAGCCATAAATCTTGCTACGATTCCATCTCAAATATGTTTGAGATGGCTTGAAGAACACTTATTGGACGAAAGTTTTCACACTCCCTTTTATCACCCTTCTTAAATATTGGCGATACTCTAGCAGTATTTATCTTTAATAGTCCTGGAAACACTGCCTTCTACACATGAGTTGTTTTAACACGTACAGACGAAGTCATGAATGTTTGTAGTTACGTCATTAACAGGTCGGTAAAGCAAAGACAAGCGTAGTTTCAAAAATTGAGAAGCATTCATATAGCAAAGCGAGATAGAAGTTATAACATAAGTGTAACTACTTAAGCTATACGTCCATATTTTATAAGTATCAACAAACTAGTTGAAGTGAGATAGAATACGGTCGAGTAATGCGTAAATAGACCTTTCATAATGTTACTTCAGTGCATGCAACCACCCATTTTAACCCATTTACCGCTCCGTTGACATTTGACATCTGCTTTTTACTGTTTATTGACCCTTCTTTAGGTTTGAATTTTTATTTACTTCTATTATTTCTTTCTTTTATTTTCTATTATTTATTTAGTGAAGTAAATCGTTTAGTTTGTGGTAAGTTTAGAGGTGTTAAAGAAATACAAAGACTTAAAACATTTTTTTGGGTTACAGTTCAGATGCCGGTAACGGCTTAGTTCTTGTTGCCAAGAGTTGGTCAGCCGTTTACTAGTGTATTTCGAGGAGGAAAAGCGAAATGGAAGTCTCTAATATTCGTTGATGCGGTCATGAGGTAAATTGTAATTGGTTATTCTTAGATAAAACTTACATACAAATTGTAGAGAGTTGCGAATGCTTTGGCATTTCATGGGTATCATTACACACAACAGGCGAAGAAGGAAGCTATATCTGCTGTCCTTCATCGAGTGCTTACACAGCTGTAACAAGCACGATTGATGCCCAAAACATATGATGTGTCAGAGAGAAATAAATGGATGTTCGTAAAGTAATTTATGGTTAAGGTTTATGTTTATTGATGAATTACTTCGAGCACATGGGCATAAAGTTCAAGACTTTCTCTGTATCATGCGATTTCAATGCTATCGAATTTTATGGGCACATGCGAAAGGATATTATATAAGCATATTGGTCGTAATGGTTATGGCGATAAACAAGTATTGAGAATGTAGCAAAAAAATTTGGACAGCTGTACACAGACACCTGGCAAAATTGCATAATCACACAGGGAAAATATTAAAGAGTGGTAGCGAATGTGAAGCAAACATGCTTTGTTCTGACAGTTAATTGCGGATCAGAAGATGAGAGCGAAGACACAATTAAATATATTTTTAATTTCACTATTCTTTTCTTTCAATATTGACATATTTTAATTTAATTTACTGCAATGTTATGTTTTGTATATACATTGTATAGAAATTATGTTTGCTAGATAAATAAAACATCATCTTTCGTTTAATTAATCATTGGTAACGTATATTAAACTAAATACTTTTATGTTGCTTGAATATGTTCTACATTTTGATTTGCAAATAGGTTTTTGATATGAGAATTACATTATTGCGGTAATACATTATTTCATTGAGAACACATTTAATAATAAGCTTAGCCTGTTCACGAAAGCATTGTCAATAGAAAAGTTCACTATTTAGAATCCTATTAGTTGCATTACTCATGATTGTTGTTAAAACGCAACGTTCATTGAAAACTGAACCAATCCTTTCAGTTATAAAAGAAATCTATTAAAACTGCGTATAACTCATTAATTTGACAATTGTCATTTCGTGTAACAGTCATTGTAAACAATGTTGGTGTGCCTGAATTTGTTTCAGACGCTGCATACGTCATAAGCAAATATGACGTAACTACAAACATTCAAGATTTCCACTGTAGGTGAATTAATGATAAACATCTGTTGCATGTTTCCTTTCATATTTTGTGAAACTTTGTCTGTTTTATGCACATATTTGTCATATTATGTATAAGGCGTATTTTCATCTTTAACGGCTTTTAACATCTACATCCGGACATTTTACCATTCTACAATCTCTAAAAACAAAACATCACCTAATAACCCGACTTTATCATCTCGTTACCAACATTTACGACCTAATAAACGCTCGCCACCCGTCCCGTTTTGATCCCAAAGCAACATCAAGACACCGAGAAGCCTCGGGACGTCATCACAGACGGCCAGTTAGAAATTCCATCACGGAATACTTCCGCCAATATGAGTCGTAATAAAAGCGCGTTGTATGGAGCAACGGGGCACTGCGCGGGGGCAGAGGTAAATAGGATTCTCCGTCGGTGATGATGCCCTCTATTCCTCACGTATTTATGGTTTTCCGGAATAATTTATCCGGGAATGATTATTTCCGGTCGCTATGTCGAAATCCTCCCAACCACGTCTCTCCACCCTTTCCTCACTGTGGTTGGGGGGGCAGAAAGAGACGTAAAGACACGCTGAAATCAGGTTCCCATAAAATATTGAGGGCGATACGTGCGTTCTCGTTATTGTGGGCTCCGCTTTTAATACCGGATGGAATGTTTAATATGAGTTTTTAATTTCAAAAGACCGCCCTCGTTTCAGTATTTGTGTAATCGGATCAAAAGCGGAACATATCCTGACTGGAGGAATGCGTAAATTAATCAGGCTGAACATGACAAGCTGTATTTAATTGTTTAGTAGTTGAATTGGGCTTTTAGGCTGCATAGCGTTGTACTAATTTTAATTACTTAAGGACAGCTAGGAGTAGCTAGGAGCACGGAATTGTGGACAACTGTATCCAACGTTTTAACGTCAATAGTGAATTTAGGTTATGCTAGCGTCACTGCGCACTAAAAAAAAAATTAGCAATTCTTCATGTTTAGAGTGGAGTAGTTCGAAAATTATACAAATATATGCTGGATTAAGGTACTTGAAGGAAGATGTGCTATAATAGTATATTAAAAGACAAGTTTCATTTTGACGTTTCAAAGTACGAATTCAGAGTTTAAGAAAGAGTGGCGTAGCCACGAGTTTCTTAACTGAATGAGTGCTTTAATGTAAATGAAACGTGTCTTTTATGTTATTTTTTGCAATTAGTTTTAAAATTTTCTTTTTGTAAAAGCAAAACGAGAAAAATTTGATAATTAGGGAAATTTTGTGGCGGTTGTCACCAGTTGTCACTTGGGCAGGAAAATTTAAATTGACAAGTTAATTTAAAATTGACACATTTTTGAAATTTGTTATATATTATATACTAAAAGTAACCATATTATAATATTTAATATGAGTTCTACAACTTTTTCATGCACTCCGCCTGAAATACGGCAAATTGCTGAAAAAACCATTAATAATTTACTTCCGGAGAAATCGTACACTATGTACAAAAGCGATACAAAAATTTTGAAAAATGGTGCAAAGAAAGGGAATTCTTCATATTTCTGAGAACGTTTACTTGCTTATTTTGAAATGCTAAGTAAAGATTTATAAATCGTCATCATTATGGTCGATTTATTCGATGTTAAGATCGTGTTTAAATGTACATAGAAATGTGGATATATCAAAATATATGAAACTTCAAGCACTATAAACGGCTTGTCTAAGGTTATCAAACAAAAAACTAAAATTTTAGAAGAAGAAGATATTCATAGATTTTTGAAACAAGCCGATGAAAATATACTTAGCTATAAAGGTTAGTGTTGATTTTATTTCGTTACTTTTTGTAAATTCTTTATATCTAGGTTATTTTGATAATAGGATATAATGGAGCCTGTGGCGAGAACAATTAATTAATATATGTGTGGAAGATCTTCAATACAATTCCGATTCATTATAGTCAACATACCTAAAACAAAAACAATGTCACAGAATGTCGCAGTGACTGATGTAACTGCATCGAACTTATAAAAAAATATAATAATCTGCGCCTAAAACAGTTACAAACGTTTTTTTCTAACTTATCGTCATGGCTGTTTAATTAATCCCATCGGTATTACACATGGGAAATGTCCTAAACAAATTGCAGTTTTCTTCATTTACCAGATCCTCATCTTTATACAGGACATTGTTTTAGAGAATCCAGTGCGACACATATAGCAAATACTCGAGGTGATATTTTAACTATAAAACGATTAGGCGGCTGGAAAGCACGGCTATTGCTGAAGGTTACGTTGTTTCTTCTATGAAAAAATAAATTGATGTTTGGAAATATGTTTGCACAGGAAATAATGTGAATCTACCTGGAACTTCTCTGGGAATGGTTCACAGTTTGAGTACTTCAACGAAGCATATCACTATCGCAGAGAACGATAATTTTAACAGAATGTTTCTACTGCACACGGTATCACTATCACTTCGAAAGATAATTCAAACGTTATATAAATGTTTATAATAAGT
This sequence comes from Protaetia brevitarsis, assembly GCA_004143645.1. Lineage (NCBI taxonomy): Eukaryota > Metazoa > Arthropoda > Insecta > Coleoptera > Scarabaeidae > Protaetia > Protaetia brevitarsis. Next base: position 32,472 of record RXPK01001780.1, read on the forward strand.
TGTACTATTTCAAGATTAATTAAAAATATAAATCTTACAATGAATTTTAATATAATAACCTCAAACTTGCTTCAAAATGTCATATTGACATCTCCATTTCTGTTGCGATGTGACAACTTAAAATAAATCTGCTTAAATGTTCATTTCTATTACGCAACTAGTGCTGTATAGACCTATTCGGCACTAGTGGATAAATGGATGGTTACGGCACTAATTGCAAAAAATATTATTATACCATAATACAGGGGAGGCCATATGAGGTCAAAGAGAAGCCGCAATTCGTTGTTGTATTTTATAAAGAGCCACACGTAGATACATAAATTTATTTTTTTTTATTTAATGTAATTGCATATTTTTACAAACATGTAAAAATATAATTATGAAAAGGAAAATAATTATTTAAATATTTTAGTAATGAAATTCAAATATAATAAAAATCGAATGCTTAATAATAGAATTCCCATAACTCGAACTTCTATAAGACGAACTTTTCTATATCTCGAATCTTTCTCAGTAAACTACGAAGATTTGGTTTCGGGAAATTCGACCGCATAACAAAAGGACTAATATAATTAAAATATATTTATTAATAAAACGTAGCATTACATCTAACGATAATCTTGGACAAATTTTCAAATTTGCCGTGAAACTGGGTTAAGGCTGTCCGCAGAAATTCTGTAAAATGTTGATTGGTGAACTGTGAACGATGTTTTGACTTCATGAACTTGATTGTGAAGTACAAATATTCGCAACAATATGTTATTCCAAATGTCGAAAATAGACGACAAGCAGCTTTCTTTAAGTTTGGATATTTTGATTCTGGCACAAGTTTCCAAAAGTCAATCATAGAAGAAGCTTTGCGGAACATTTGCAATGCCTTATCCTTCTTCATCTCTAATAATTTCCAATTCTCCAGCTTCTTTTTCAGTAAGTATTATTTCAGAAATTGAAAATCCATCTTCAATAATGTCACAAACGAATGGGTTCACAAAATATGCAAATGTAGATTTAAAACTTTTCAAATCTTCAAACCTATGTTTGAAATTTGATTGTAATTCTTTCGACTTTTATTTATATTCAGCTTTTCTTCTTTGATATTAATTGCATGTGTTTTTATTCGCGAAAAAGGATTAAATATCTTGTTTTCAAGATCGTAAACAAACAGTCGAAGTTTTGTTTCGAAATTGAATACAGTTTTTGACAAATGAGTAATATTTTTTTTCTTTACCTTATAAAGCCAAATTGAGTAATTGCAAATGTTCTAGCACATCTGTAAGGAACATTAGGTTTGTTTGTTTGTCTGATCTAAGCAGATCCGAGGAATTTTACGCGTTTGTTTCTATTTTAGAGCATGATTCGTGCGTGTTTGTTTGTTTAGAGCAAGCAAATCCAGATCACAAAGAGGTTCCTCTTTCTGCTCGCGATCCGACGTCCGAGCAATTACGAGCAATTTGTGCAACATAAGATAATCGCACCAACACCGTGTTGTAAACTGTCGTTTGTAAATGTAATCTGATTTATAACTGCATCAAATATGCACGAAATAGATAATATAACGATACCAATGTGATTGATGTAAAGAACGATCATTATATTTTAAAAACTTTCACTTGGTAAGTACATAAATACTAGTATATGATGCATTTTTATTTTAGTCTAGATTCATTAATTTGAAAAATTATTTTTAATTTTCCTATTCATAATAGCTGTGACAATAGTAAATAATAAAATTAAGGTTATATTGCAATCGAGTCCGTTTTTTTGTACCATCTTTAAATCCAACTCTGAGACGCTCTCAAGTTACTCTGATGACGTCAGTAGATACTGCTCCAAGCAGACAAACAAACAAAGCTATTAAGTCAGAAAGCTAAGTTTCATTTTCTAATTCGGGGTATTCCTTGATTTTTTTCTTTTATAAATCTATGATAGGAAGTTCCACAAAGCGGTTGAAAACATTGTAAGTCGACAACCATCTAACAACACAGTATAAGTTACTTACAAGAAGATAGAATTTAAAAAAAAAACATGCGCTAAGTTCAAACGAATTAGATCTACTTGCAAAGTTTTTTCTGTTTGCAACATGAGCTGTTGGGGAATGTCAAGGCATAAATTTAAATTATATTAATGAGTTAATAATGTCAATAAATGTAAATTATCCTTTATTATTTATTATTATTATGCAACTGTTCAATAAAAAGTTCTAAAATTGTTGTTTTGAGACCTTACTTACTTTGAAAGTATGTGTTCATTGTCGGCAGTGCAATTGTGACAAAATTGTACAAAAAAATGTAACATTTTTGAAATATTAGAGTTACTACCATATTCAACCTAATTATTTAATAATCTATCATGTTATGTGTTCTTTTGTCTTACTAGAATTTTGTTAATTGCATTTAAGTAAGCCCCACAGCTGATGTTGCAAAGGGTAAAAACTGTGCAAGCAAATTTAGTTTATTTAAGCGCCTGTTTTGTCTAAATTCCACCTTATTTTAGTAAATTTTGCTTCTACAGCGCCACCACCAATCGTCAGAAACATCGCGTATATAACCCCAAAATAGCATTTTTTAAATTTTATGAACGGGTTGATAACGCGTTATGTCAAGGATGCGCAATTTTATCGAGCATACCTTATATATTAGTACCACGGTTCGGGGCAAAAAAAACCAATCTAAATTTTAGTTGGAGCCGCATTTGCCCACCGTTGCCATATACAGGGTTATTATTGTATAGCACTTTTCAAAATAAAGGTGTAAAGATATACATGAAGCATGATCTATATACAAAAATTACGGTTCTAAGTACAACGGAGTACCGAGAAAATGATTTTTCTTTATTCGGGTCCGGCCCTGACTCATTTAGCATACCGGTGAACAATCGGGTCGTCGCTACACTTTGAAGGTTGGGATTACATTTAGTGTGCACTTGCTATTCGCAGTGGATGCATGCGTTTGCAATGGCAGCGTAAAGATTTGAAACACGCTACATCAAGTTAACAATCATACATTAGTTTTATTGCAAACATAATAAGTTTATTTTAAAACAAATTTAACCTTTAAAATGTACTACTATTTTACGTGATACACGAGTTCATGGCAAAAGCACATCATAAAAAAAAAAACACCTGACTGCTTTGTTTGCATTCTGGTCTTATCGTCTTATCGTCTTATCTCAATTTAAATCTTGTGTAAATTACATCTGCTTTGAATGAATTCACTATGCCTAGCATTTAATTTTTTCGATGTTTACTTACAGATGGTTGAAATTCATTTCTTATCAGATTTATGTGCATACATACGGTAAACACAGATGTGGGCCGTCTTTAACTACATTTTGGGCCCTAAAATTTGGAAAATTACAACATGCACATAGAACCGAAATTTTTTGTATATAGGCATTACTCATGTATATCTTTCACCCCTTTATTTTGAAAAGTGCTATACAATAATAACCCTGTATATCTTACAATTTTTCAAGTTTTATATGTTCATGTTCAAAATAAATTTGGAAAGTGTATTACCAGTTAAAATAATTGAAATCTGTTCATCGGGACCTTTAATTTGATATGTCACATGAACCACTTCAGAAATTCTAATCGTTTTTCAAAATATTTTTTGTTTTTCGAAATTTCTGTCCAAATTTAAAATTATCAGAAGTGGGTCATGTTGCATATCAAATCAAAATTCTTCAAAGCGCAGATTAGAAATCCGACATCATTTAAGACGTATATCCGACCCTACAATAAAAAAATACACCATATAAAACAACGATTTCCAATTTCCTTTTGCTCTACCGCAAAATCTCTCACCCTGATATATGTTCCTATCACTCCAATTTTAGCAGCGATATTTTCCACGCTACTGACTGGTGTAAATACAGTAACCCTGCCTAGAACATTACTCTGTCAATTAAGTAAAGCGTACGCTTCGCGGAATACTGAACAGGTTGCGGTGGCGCCGTTAGGCGAGCGAGTTCAAACGGTAAAGGATCGATTGCATCGGTAAGAGGGTTTCCAAGCTCGATATACAAAGCAGTATTTGGGGTAATGGGAATTTTTTCGTGAATGGTAATTTACTCCTAGTTACCAGAGAGATTGATGTTTGTATATACACCATCAATTTTATGTGATTTCATTTATTATGTTCACTTTATGAATTGGGTATTTATTGCTAACTAAAATGTAATTAAGCAGGGGAGAATTTTTGACAACCTTTTTGGTAAATTGCTATAAAATATTATTCCAACAAATGCTCAATCAATCATAAGAAGGAGATTGAGCATAAATTAAAGAAATTGTAGCATTAAATTCATGAGGGTAAATAGAGTTGGATAGATCTAACAGGGCGAAATTCAAATAAAGTCAGATAGGCCAGCCTGGTAGTAAAAGTCTCACATTTCATTCATGTAGAAGTGGCTAAAGAACCAAACCCAAAACATTTACATTTCATAGTCTTCCTTGAGGGTAAATAGAGTTGCAGTTATTGTTTATATTTTTATAAAGCTTGAGAATAGAAAATTGAAGATTTTGTACACAGGTAAAGCAGTGCCAGAACTGGCCAAAATCATCTTAAACTTCTCAAAGGCTTTTAAGCAGGTATCTGACAAAGGATGCGCACAAACTGTCACTCATCGATTTAAATTTAAGTTTTGCAAATAAGAAGCCATTTTTTGTTTGCGCCAATCTTCACGCTTAGGGGGGCAAAACTACCCCTTAAAATTTCAAGAATTTCCATATAATATACACGGTGTATCAAATAAAAAAGTAAATTTTACTTGGGTGTTAACTACACGACATATAAGGCACAAACCCACCGAAACCGGATTTCATCATTAAAGAATAAAAAAAAGTAAAATTTTTTAGAGCCAAAAATTCTTTAGTCCGGCCCTGATGCAAGGAAATGTCATGTTAAGCACCCGCTAAACGTGGTATTATGTATAAACACATTGCACTCATTTAGTATTATCCTTAATGGTATGCCGTAAGTTCATTTAACGTCATTCTGAATAAATAAATGCCCTTGTAAAAATATTAAAACTGAGGCATTTTAAATTTCTTCTTTTTATAAAATAAACATTCCTTTTTTGTTAAGAGCATTCTACGTAAGTTTACAAAGTATCATTTTTAATATCCTGATAAGACGTTCGAGTTTCACCGGATATGCGACTTCAGTAGTTACAAAAAACGTAAATATTTTTCTTTTGCTTTGTCGAATCGAGGGTTAGTTGTTAATAAACGGTACCACATGAATCTGAGTGAAGAAGAGAGAAATCATGAATGAGTTATTTCTTTGGGATTTATTTAATCATATAACGCAAAATGAATTGAATCGAATTACACAGAAATAAATGTAGATACGAAAAATTTGCAAAACACGCCCTTTGCTGTGATATCGCGCGAAAATGGAATCTATACATTCCGCGCTTTTGCGATGCATCAAGCTTCGATTTTCTTTATATGAAATCATGATGGTTTTGAAAAGGATCGTTTTTCGAGACGGGAAGAATTTAAATAAAATGTTCGAATGACTTGCACTCCAAGCGGCGATCCACACAAACCTAACAGCGTAATGGCTGAATGATAGTGGTATGTGGGGTATACTCGGGCAGCATTAGGTTGGGCACAGGTGCGGCTCTAGCCCACGGCATTTATAAAATATTTTTTTCCCGTTAATGCTTACAGATAGACCCCCTGTGCATTAAGGCTTTTTGATTGTATATGATTACAGCTGCTACATATTATTATATTTACCTCTATATCTGATACACCCTGTATTTCCATATACTCCTATAGAGTATGGCTATAGGCTATTCGACTTCGGAGTCCTAGGGTCCGATTCTCGAAAAACTATAAAAAATATAAGCTGTTCCATTTAAAACAAGTTTTCAGCAATCAGTGCAATCATGATTTACGACCACAAAATATAAAAATTGAAAATTCTAATCTTAGTTTTAAGATGCAGAGAATGTTAGACCGTTACTGTACAGAATCGGATTGCTGAACTTTCCGAAAGTTCCGAAAAGAAATCAGACAAATCCATAAATTCGATTCAGCGATTATCTAAAGAGAATTGAGAACACTAGAAAACCTAAGCCGTTTGTTGAAAAATATTTATATCAAAAGACAAGACGATGACAACATTCAATTCCAGAGTGCTTGACTGACTTTCATGAAGAACATCGTGAATTAGTGTTTAGCCATAATGGTTTTTACAATGTTTTGACAAATTCCTTGTAGTTATTCAAAGATATTGGTGTTGATCGAAAAAGTGGAAGTGGGCGGCCGTCTAAAAGTACAACTGAAAATATACAAGCCATTCGGCATGCTATTAATGAAAATACAACAACAACAAAATGTTTCTTATGGTACATGTCAACTCAGTCTGAAGAATACATGTAAGCTGCAATGTCCTTATGATCTTTTTCCAGTGGATTATTCAAGACGAGTAGAATTGTTGTTAATGGTTACAAAATAATTTGAAACCCTGAAGATATTCTCAACACAGTTCTTTTTTTCTCAGATAAAACATGATTTTATCTTTCTAGATATATAAATTCTCAGACTATGAGGTTGTGGTCATGAGAAAATCCTCATTTTTTTGTTGGAAAACCATTAAACCCAAAAAGTAGGTGTTTGAGCTGGAATATCTCTAAAAATGATTAGTGATACTCAGAAAATTATTAAGCAAGCTGAAATACATCCACCAAATGCAAAATTATATAGAATAAGAAATTATGCCCCATAAATGCTGCGATTGTGATATATTTGGATGCTCTTAACATTTTCATTAGAATTGTTACAATTCTGGCCGGAGGTGGTTCACAAAGAAGGAAATAACAATATTTCCCTATGTAACTTTGGAACACTTGCAAGTTTTAAGTTACTTGTATATATACTTAAGTCTAGGTTTATAATTTTTTTTATTATACTTTAGAAAATGAACTGACCCAGTGACCAACTATATTTATTTCATATTTTATAAATATTTAAAAAATATCAAATCTTTCTTGAATATTACTTATATTAATATAATATGCATAAAATATATTATAGAAAATATTTTAGGAAAACATTTTAAAAATATATATGTTATGTAGCATTAATAATATTTTATTGCAAATGTTTTCTCAATATATTTTTCATAACTCTGCAAGAATATTTTGCTTTGTATTTCTGTAATATTTATTTCATATAAAAAAAGATTGAATTTTTGCTTTGTACATTTGGTGCGTAGGACGAATAATATAAAATGGGTAAAGTATGCATACATATTAAGTAGGTATGTACCTATTTAAAATGATAGTTTAAAGATTAAATTAGGTAAAGCTGAAATACATCCACCAAATGCAAAATTATATAGAATAAGAAATTATGCCCCATAAATGCTGCGATTGTGATTATTTGGAATGCTCTTAACATTTTCATTAGAATTGTATAAATTCTGGCCGGAGGTGGTTCACAAAGAAGGAATAACAATATTTCCCTATGTAACTTTGGAACACTTGCAAGTTTTAAGTTACTTGTATATATACTTAAGTCTAGGTTTATAATTTTTTATTATACTTTAGAAAATGAACTGACCCAGTGACCAACTATATTTATTTCATATTTATAAATATTAAAAAATATCAATCTTTCTTGAATATTAGTTATATTAATATAATATGCATAAATATATATAGAAAATATTTTAGGAAAACATTTAAAAATATATATGTTATGTAGCATAATAATATTTTATTGCAAATGTTTTCTCAATATATTTTTCATAACTCTGCAAGAATATTTTGCTTTGTATTTCTGTAAATATTTATTTCATATAAAAAAAAGATTGAATTTTTGCTTTTGTACATTTGTGCGTAGGACGAATAATATAAATGGGAAAGTATGCATACATATTAAGTAGGTATGTACCTATTTAAAATGATAGTTTAAAGATTAAATTAGGTAATATATATCTAATATGATTTAATTAGTATCTAAGTTGAGCGCTGTAACTTTTCTATTAATATATCTGCGTTTTGTATTATATTATTTGTAATATTTGTAAGTTGCCAACGTCAACACAACACCTCTATTCATTACGGTGCCGGTGTTATATGATTTAGTATTGTTTATGCGTCTATGGATTAGGTACATAGACTACATAGAATGCATTCGCGCACGTGCGTATCATCAACGTTTTCATTCGTTTGTCCGTTACACGTTATAGTTTATAATAGTATACGTTTAGGGCAGATTAGGGTTAACTGTGTAATTAATTGTTGCGGGGTGTGTTTTAGTTTTTGTGGTGACTACGAGGTAAGCAAAACTTTGAACATGTCATGGCATTTATAAGATAATTGGAATGCTCAATATCGCTATGTACAGAAATCGTTTAATAATACAATTGTAGGAATTATATGCATCATATATGTACTGCATCTACCAGATAAATTGCTAGTTGATTTGCTTAAGAGATTAATCTCGGTAGATAAGCGTCATAACCTCAAATAGAGGTTAGAATACGTTGTGTTGTTTTATTGTTTGTACGTAGAATGTTTTCAAATATTATGAAATAAAGTAAAAATAAATATCGTAAGTATTAGAATATAGCTACCACTCCAATTATTGTAAATGCTCCAAATGTATTAGTAGGTGTTGATAATGTTGTACGATGTTTTATTCATGGTACGATCTAATACAATTGGAATTGTTAGAGAGGCCACAAGGAAACGCCATGAGAGCGCCACTACCGAAGATATGAAAAAAGCCATAGGGTTGTACCTGGCACCAGCCAAGGCTAGACTTAAAAATGAGTATTTTTCATTTTTATTGGCTTATTCAAATAAAATGATAATAAATACGTTTGTTTTTTATTTAGAACACTTCAATTAAAAAATAGTGATTAATTTGATAAGCCTTCAGTATGCCTTAAAAGATGCCAGAATTATTGATTATTAACTTGTATGGTGAGTGTGAAAAAACAAGTTCTTGCCTTTTAGACAACTCTATGTATGTTTCAACTTTTCGTTATCGACGTTATACATTCTAAATAAGCAAGAACAATTTTAGTTCATTTTGACAAGTTAAATAGATTGCATAAAAAATCTCAATTTTCATATAAATATTTTAATTGAATATTTTATCTATATTTAGAAAAAAAATGAAAAATATATTCAAAAACCTCGCACGAAAAATATTTATAAAATATATTTTTAAAAATATCTATGTAATATTTCTGGCTGTTAGGGGAATATATAAATTTATTTATTTATTTAATACTGATTACAATTTAATAGTTCAAGTTTTCATGTTTTAGATAAACTAAGGCAAACAAAAAAAGACCTTGGGGTAACTACAAACTTTGCACAAACTACATAAATTTAAAGTTTCGAGTTTGGTAATGGGAAAGTAGTTCTAAAAGCATACCACGTATACTGCAAATTAATAATTATCTTCGTCACGACTTCCACAATTAATTATAGTACATTAGCTCATAAATTTTAGTTTCATTTAGGTTCACTTTCGTAAAGTACGTTAAAAGTTTTAAGGTTGATGATTATAATAGTAGGTAGGTAATTAGCCAAAAACAAAAGTCAGTTCTTTTTTTTGCATTCTTCAAGGTTGGATCCGACCTTAGCGTGCGTTCAGCAAATTTTTCGTTTCGCCCCAACTAACTTCCTAGAAAATCTACGTCGATTTGCAGCTAATATAATAATAATTACACCAGCACAGCACTCGCATGCTACTTGATATAAAAATCAAAACCTCGTTTGAATCTTGGCAACTTCGTCAACAGCTAATAATTTAGTCATAATTCAAGAGGTAATTTTTCAAAACTGACACCTTAGGTAATCAATCTATTAGCCCGGTTAAAATCGATGCGGTGAAAATATCGGAAGCGCCGACCGAGTTTTTGACGTTATGTTTTCACAGCCAACTCCATTAGCGTTAAGTAGTAAGAAAACATCTTTTCGATAACTGTGCGTCTGGACACCCTCTCTGGTTCACGTTTACGATAACCTGGGGGCAATTAATGGAATCGTCACTGGGTGCAACAGCGTTCTAATATTATAGCGTCGTTGTCGCCCAGGGTTTCCCTGGGTCGATAATGGGACGTGGCGCTTTTCCATTTCACGATGTATATATAAAAAAAAAGTTGGCACCCCTTTCTGCTTCCTACCGCGGCACCGTGCGTGTTTTATCATGTGATACGCGTTTGTCATGACGTGCTCGCACAGAACAAAGAAATGAGGGTGAAAATAGGAAGCAATGTTTCGCTTTTTCGCGGTTATAAATCAATTTCATATTTTATTATTTTTTTTTAAAAGAGGTTATTTTTAAATATGCAAAGGTATATATGTTAGACCCATAATTAATTCAATTGAAATAAATCTACTCACCGAGAGCTTTAATTTGATATGTCACTTGACCTAGTTTGGAAGTATTATATAAGATACTCTTGTTTTTTTTTCTAAAAATTTCTTTTAAAATTTAAGGCCGTAGGAAATAGGCTATGTTACATACGAAATCGAAATTTTCTGATGTGTAGATCACAATAATAAAGATTAGGTGTTAGTACTGGCTGTACAACATTAGGACAAAGGTCAACGATTAAAGATGATATAATGTGAAAAGTAGCCTAGGATTGATGAAAAAACAATTCCTTTTTTACATGAATTCTAAGCTTTCACTATATATTTTTCAGCTTCATCAGAGAAACAAGATTCTATAAGAAAACATTTCATCTAAGAAGATAATACATTAATTAAGACTATAATATCTTACACAAGGAAAATGAAAACGACGAAGACTTAATTAGTGTAAAATACATAGTTTTAGAAGTAATTTAATCCACAACAGAAATGTAGAACCACCTGCGGTGATAAGGTTAACAAGACAAACTGTCGAACAGTAAGTCGGCGAAATAAGAAAGCGGTGGAGCCAACTTATGAAAAATATAAAATAGATTAAAGAATACCCTAAAGTGTTACACTGAAAAACCCACTTGGTTGACTCAATCAAACTTTAGTGTATATTAACTACAAAATCTTTATTTAAATATGGGCAAACAAATATATTATATATAGATAATGGGACGTGGCGCTTTTCCATTTCACGATATATATAAAAAAAAAGTTGGCACCCCTTTCTGCTTCCTACCGCGGCACCGTGCGTGTTTTATCATGTGATACGCGTTTGTCGTGACGTGCTCGCACAGAACAAAGAAATGAGGGTGAAAATAGGGAGCAATGTTTCGCTTTTTCGCGGTTATAAATCAATTTCATATTTTATTGTTATTTTTTTTTAAAGAGGTTATTTTTAAATATGCAAAGGTATATATGTTGGACCCATAATTAATTCAATTGAAATAAATCTACTCACCGAGAGCTTTAATTTGATATGTCACTTGATCTACTTTGGAAGTATTCCGGATATTTTTCTATTTTTTTCTGAAAATTTCTTTTAAAATTTAAGTTCGTAGGAAATAGGCTATGTTACATATGAAATCGAAATTTCTTGATGTGTAGATCACAATAATAAAGATTAGGTGATAGTACTGGCTGTACAACGTTAGGACAAAGGTCAACGATTAAAAATGATATAATGTGAAAATCAGCCTAGGATTGATGAAAAAACGATTCCTTTTTTACATGAATTCTAACCTTTCACTGTATATTTTCAACTTCATCAGAGAAATAAAAGATTCTATAAGAAAACATTTCATCTAAGAAGATAATACATTAATTAAGACTATAATATCTTACACAAGGAAAATGAAAGCGACGAAGATTTAATTAGTGTAAAATACATAGTTTTAAAAGTAATTTATTCCACAACAGAAATGTAGAACCACGTGCGGTGATAAGGTTTAACAAGACAAACTGTCAAACAGTAAGTCAGCGAAATAAGAAAGCGGTGGGGCCAACTTATGAAAAATATAAAATAGACTAAAGAATACCCTAAGGTGTTACACTGAAAAAACCATTTGGTTGACTCAATCAAACTTTAGTGTATATTAACTATAAAATCTTTGTTTAAATATGGGTAAACAAATATATTGTCGCGCGAAGCAAATAATTTCCTTAATAAAATTTGTTTATTTTAACAATATCTTTAATAGAATTAAACAAATAAAATATTTCGCTCAAATAAAAAGTTTGATTGAATCAAATGAATGTAATACTTAAAATAACTAATTATTTCATTGAAATAATGAGATATATATGTTTGGTTTAAATAAAATTTTGTAAAATTGATCAAATGGAATATTTACTTCAAACAATAAATTTTATTGACTCAAATAGAATTAACAACAACAGAAGAACAAAACATTTTATTCCTTAATCAAATTTAATATCAAATCTTACCACAAAATTTCACTATTCAATAAAGTGTTACTACAATACTGACATAACTAACTTACCTATAAAATGAACATAAATTGCATATTACTTGTCACAAATGCAATAGTGAATTTTCAGTAGAATTTTGCGTACAATAAAATCGGACTGTTCGATCAAGGAATAAAGGATCCTTTAATTTGAGATGTTGTGATCTCATTAATTTACTTTTTTCTATATGTGACGTTTGCGAATTCTCCTTCGTCGGTATACAATGTTTTTTTTTTCGGTAAATGCTTGGTGCAATCAGCTTTTTATAACCGTGTTTGAATGATATAGTAGAGGCGCCATCTTTACAACAATGGCTGTATCACATATACCTATTGAACGTAACTATATGGGTAGAAAACTTCGCCATAATAATAATGCTTAGATCACAGAATCTGTTTATAAAAGTGTGGGCTCGCGTTGGCAAAAAAGTAATTTGAACATAATAATTACATTAAATTAACTATAATTGTGGTTAGTATAATCCCTATTTCTTAATAATTAATAATAATAAAGTCACTAAACGAATCAGAATCATGTGATGGGGTGATCTAAGACACAGGTATTCGCCATCTCATTGGCTTGAAATAAATTTTGACCCCAACGAACTGCATATATCTTAATATTAATTATATTTTGATTATTCAATTAAATATGTATATAAAAAATACATGTGAAGACCCAATAAGAGAGTAATATATGCCTTTGAAGATATTGTTAAAGAGCAACGAAACGTTGTAAGTAGAAAACAATAATAAATTAGTTGAGAAAATTTATATGTTTTTGGATTTTTTACAAAAATGTCTCACACAACTGCTTTTTTCTTTTCTATCTCAAGAACGAAATATTGAAGATAATTCATGTTTGTTATTTGCGTTAGGTATTATTAGAAGATGCCACAGCAAGGTTTTGGTAAAAGGGCCTAAGGGTTTAGATGAGTTTTTTTGGTTTTTTGATATTTTCTCGGAAACGGCTTTAACGATTGTTTTTGAAATTCACATTTTTGCTACATTTGGTACAAGTTTCTATTTGCCTATGCCACTTTTTTCTCAAAGTTATCTTAGGTGAGTTTCACTCCTATGTTTAATAATAAGTAAATATGCGCATATATCTTCGTAACTGTTCGATGTAGCAAACATTTTTCTTAACAAAAATTAATCTTTTTGCAATGCTAACAATAAATATATGTCTTTCCATATTCTGTTTTTTTTTTTAACATAATATATTTAACATTTGAGTGCAAGCTTCACGGCCATAATCTATTGTAAATATGTCTTTTCGCTGTTACCTTTTGGTTTAACGTTGCGCTGACTGGCAGTTCTTCTGAAGAGGCTTCATTATTCACACCAATTCATAGTAAATTGACAAATCTGATACAACTTTTCTGTGCTTAATCTATGTGCAGACATTAAACATAACCTATGAAAAATATTCAAATGAGTTCAGTAGCTCCAACGTAAATTTTGCATTGCCAACCTCACAATCACACACAAATCAGAAAAAAAATACAAAAAAATCTCTTTTGTTTTTTGTTTACTTACTTATTTTTACTACAAAAAGTTTTTAATCGTTACAATTGTTATTTAATTAACTTGTTTTTCTTCATAGATCTCCATGGTCGTTATATAACTGATTAATTATGTTATCAGACTTTGATTAATTAGCTTAACCCTATAGAAACAATTTTGTAATTAGCGCTGATAATAAGTCAAAACCGGAGTTGCCCTACATATTAGGCAGGAGCAATCTGCAGGGATAATCGACCATGTAATGTAACGTCATTCACTTTAAAACATATATGTATACCCAGTGTTCTGAATATACAGGACGTATTCTGTCAATGTCAAAATATATTGTCAATTTTTAACGAATTGGCTGTATTGATATATGATAGATGACGTGAAAAATTGCTTATAGCTTGACCTCATTTAGATTGAAATGCACAGAGAATCAATTCCACACTTTATGAAAAAATTCTCAGGCATGTCAACATTCTTTCGGCGCCCATTGTATAAACGAGATCTTTTATATGCATACGCGGGCTGGCACACTATATAAGTGAAGGCTGCTTTTTTACTGCTAACGCGTGACTTTACCGCCTTGGAAATCACAAAAGCAAATGCAAAATCGATATTCATAAGTTGCAGAGGCAACTGGCGGTGCTACCCAGCAAATGTTCCTTAATTTACCTCTATAACCCCCAACTATTCCTGTCTCACTCGCATAGAATTCTATTCTGTGTCATATTACGTCATTTGTGCAAACTATAAACGTATGATATATCAAGAAACCGCGGAGGAAATAATTAGATTTGGGGATAAAATTAGAGTGTTTTTCACCCACGTTCTGCCAAGCCTACACATGGTTTATTTATGCTAGCATGATGATTTTATATAACACACATATAACCCTGTGTATAATAATTAACAACGGACTTTGTTTACTGTGCAAACAGGTATTCATGTTTTAAGCATGTATATATGTACCACCTTCTCGCTCATTGGTTAATCCGGCATGTAATTATATATTTTAGTTGCGACCTTTGTTTACCGCGCCAGTTCTGGGTAAAACAAAGCTTTTGATGAATCGATATTTGAAATCCGCAGTATGAATCAAACTACAACAAATAGTAAAGCGTTTTCTCTAATTCTGCAGGCAAATTCGTAATAAATTCTTAGTTTGATATAATCATTCTATGTGCGTGTCGTCAAGTTTGTGGTAATGTCAAAGATATGAATTAAAGTTTTATACAATGTAAAATAAAGAATATTATTTCGTGGAAATATATGGACATTTTGTGGCGAGAGCATACGAATGATATATGAATATGAGTAATAAAAGTACATCAAGGTATGAAAAGTGATAATTTATGACCATATTTTATTGGTTTACGCAGCCAACTCGTTCTGCGAAAATGTAAAATTTTATGCATTTCGATTGTTATCAAGTCCATATGTATTTTTTATTTATTAATAGCTTTTGTGTCATGAGATGAAATTTTTATTTACTAAAAAAAATAATTTTAATAAATGATAAATGTATGTACAACCTATTAAAATAACAAAAAAAAATATATATTGTTTATTTTTGTTGAAAACTTGAAAGCGAAGATTTAAGCTTCTGAAATTTTTGGTAGGAACAACTTTTGTTAATTAAATAATAATAATTTCCTCTTGCCCTTTTGGAAAATAGAACATGTTTGAAAAATGTGCTAAACATAAATTCTGTGTAAAATTGAACCTAATTATTGAAACCTACTCATACGGGATTTTTAATTCAATACGTCACATGACCCATTTCGAAAATTTTCGATAAAATTTGAGATCATAAGAAATGGGTCATGTTACATGTCAAATCAAACTTATTTGATGTGTAGAACACAAATTGAATATAATTTTAGGCCTATATACGACAATTTAAAATAAATTACTATAAAAACTTGGTTTATATTAATTAATTAAAGTCAAATATATCAAATAACTCCACTAATACTCATTTAGTAGCTTTTATTGAGAAAATAAAAACCAATCTGAAAACAATAGAAATGGATGCGCAAAATGTAAATTCGAGAACGGAGCTTAAATATCTACACAATAAACTTCTCTGGAACAAACACGATGCTGGCCAAAAATGCCAAATGGTGTGCAGAAACTTTGCAGGAAAAAATTGAGGATGCAACCTAAAAATACTACTTTGGATGTATGCAGTAATAGTGAGACCGATCATCACTTATGCATCAGTAGCTTGGAGTAAAAGAACTAATCTGGCCATCGCGAAAATTGTGCAAAGATTAGCATGTACTATATGCATCACTGGAGCTATTAGAACCTGCCCAACAGCAGCTATCGAGGTAGTATTGGATCTTACCCCTCGCAATATTGTGATAAAGGGCATGGCAAAAAGAACCACACTCAAGGAAAAAATTGCTGGGCAAATCTGGGGATGACATGTCAAAAAAAAACAGCTTTGTGAAAGAATTTACCACAAAGTTTAGCAACAAGAGCCAGTGGCAATAAAACACCATTCGAAGATTGAATAGAAATGTCATCAAATGGTATACAGATGGCAACAAAATGGCAGAGGGAACTGGTTAGGAATATGGGCCTAGAATCAAGTGTTTCGAAAGCTTGGAGAAATACCTGAGTATCATCCAGGCGGAAATAAAGCTCAATATTGACAGGAATTACCAAGAGCAAATTATCATAATGTCTGGTAGTCAAGCAGCTATCAAGGTGCTGGCTCATACGAAATCAGCTCTAAGATGGCCCAGGGAAATCAAACGAGCTAAGCAAAAGGAATAAAGTAACCCTACTGTGGGTTTCTGGTCACACAGGAGTGGAATGAAACGATATAACGGATAATCTTGTAAAAGAGTTGCTGACACCATTCTTAAGGTCTTAACCGTTTGGCTAGATAAGTAGCAGCACAATATTAAAAGGAAATAAAAAGCGAAATGGAACAGAGAAGATCCCAATTATTGAGAGAATCTCCAGGAAATGAGGCAAGCTAAAACTCTTTTAGAAACCTACAACTAGAAGAGGTTTAGGAATGCATCAACCTAAAAAGACAATATTGGCATATTACCAAGAATACTTTCAGACTATTTTAAACTCAAAGCACATCTGAATAAGCTTGGATCAGCAAATGAATCTGAATGTAGATTTTGCGTGGAAGAGGATAGAAGAACACCCATCCATCTCTTCTCAAATTGGGCTTTGTACCTGGGATTATATGAAATCATAGAGGGAGATTTATTTAACCTGAGGCTTTCTAATATCCTGCGCTTTTTAAAAGGAATAGAATAGGAAGGCCAGCTATAAAATGCTGCTATGATTATTTAGGTCCTATTAGGAGAGAAGCATTGCTTTTACTGATGAATCGTAACATCGTAACAAAAGCTGTGTGGCACAATTTACATACTAGTCTAAGAACACCAAAAGGTCATGGCCAACGTTATGCATTTATTCATATTGGTAACGGAAGGACTTCGTTCTGGGTGGCGAAAATAATTATCATAGTTCCCGACAATACAAGCTACCATAGCTGCAAATTAGAAAAAAAAATTAACCAACCAGAAGCTGTGAAAAAGAGCAGATTATACAGTGGTTGATAAACACTGTCTATAAGAGAAAAATATTTTTGTTGAGAAGGGATTATTGAAACGTGATTTGTTTGAAGCTTCTAGCAATAAATATATACTTGATAAACGCACTGCCCAACTGGGGTATATTGCCTTAAGATCGCCGCCATACCATCGTATCTTAAACCCCATTGAAAGGATGATTGGTTGATGAAGGTTAAAAATTACATCAGGCACAATAATTCAAAATTTAAACTACAAGATATTTCTTTGCTTATCCAGCAACAATATTTCCGTAGATGATTGGCAAAACTACATCAAACATGTTATCAAAGATATAATAATTGCATAAAATATAGT
Organism: Protaetia brevitarsis; assembly: GCA_004143645.1. Classification (NCBI taxonomy): domain Eukaryota; kingdom Metazoa; phylum Arthropoda; class Insecta; order Coleoptera; family Scarabaeidae; genus Protaetia; species Protaetia brevitarsis. Next base: position 50,281 of record RXPK01001780.1, read on the forward strand.
GATTTTTCCATTTTAGTCATGGAAGACATGTGGAAATTGGACAAACTGCAAGATGAACCTAAAGAATTTGACATAAAAGAACTATTAAAATAGGAAATTAAACATTTTTTTGTGTACTTCCTTCACATAACACTAGTTTACAAATTGAAAAAAAAAATCTGCAAATGGGGTGCTGCTATATTTTTCTTACGTTCTTTGGTCTGCTAAACTTAAAAATTGTATTATTTTTTTTCTATGGATACGTTTTCGAGATATGAATTTTTGAATGGTTTTTTTTGATTTCTTCGGAGGTAGTTTGTTTGTTTAGACCAAGTATGGGCAACCTTTGACATGTTGTAGGGCAACCTTTGACATGTTGTGGGCCAAACTTTAGTGTGCAAATACGTTCGCGGGCCGCGTTTAACAGTAGTGCATTTTAAAGTAGTGTTCATAATTTTTAGCGATAGATATTAGACATGAAATAATACGACAATGTTGTTATAGTGCAATTTATTAAAATAAGAAAATGAAATGAAAAAAATAGGTACAACATTATAATTAAATCGTGAAATTTGGAATTATTACAAATACAACAATATCATTTGGAGTGAGTATGAGTAAGTAGTGTAATATTTTTTTTTAATTTGGTTTTTCAAAATGTCTCGCGGGCTGGTTGTTGCCCACATATGGTTTAGACCATATCTCGAGTTAGGATGACTGATCAAATTGTACCAAAATTAAAGATCGAATGATCAGCATATATCTACTAATATTATTTAATTTCCTTTTTCTTGGTTTTTAGGTCTTGAATATTAAAAACATGAATGAATACGACGTTTCGCTTTATTGAAAAGCTTTTTCAAGTATATAAATAAAATGTTTTTATTTAATAAATGACAAATTGTTTTGTTTACTATGATTTTGAATATATTATCATGTTTTATTTAAAGATTGCATTTTAAAATAGGCTGTTATACATGGTCAAGATTTGAAGCTTTAAAATTTAATACTAACATTATTTTGCAATCAACCACCTTATAAAAAAAAGGTTGCTTTTGTGACCAATATTAAAATCTAATATGCACTCCATCCCCAAGATGGCTAGTTTGTATTTTTTTTCCTTATAGTTTGTACTTTTACGAAATCAACAAGGTATTTGCCATGGATTTTCTTCGTAAATACCTTGTTCTTTTCGTAAAAGTAGAAACTTAGACTTTACTTAAAAAATAATAAGCTAAATATAATCCCATTTCAGTTTGTAATGTTCATTTTTGTCAAAACTTTTTTTTTTCATAATGTGATAAAACTATTAAGGTGATTGGAAAACAATACGAGCAACATTTGTTGGCTATTAAATTTAAACTATCTCTTAAGTCGAGATACGGTGCAAACTATCAAACTAACTCCGGGAAAGTCAAAAAGAAAATGTAAAAATTCTAAATATCTCGAAAACATACCCATAAAACATTTTTTTTAATGTGATTTTCGAGTTTAGCGGACCAAAGCAAGCCGTAACACTAATCGCACATGACCTCTTTCGAAAATAAAAAAATATGTGTGGTTTAATATTCAGTCCGGTTCGTATTTAGTTCTAAAAAAAAATATATTAATTTAACAGTCTGAGGATGACAAACATTTGTCGAAACGTTGTGCTCTATAAATTGTGCCATATAGATTATATAGATATTTGTGCTTCATAGAAGAAAAGAAAGGTGGTCAAGAGCTCTAAAGTTTAAAAAGAAGACATCACCAGCCAAGTAAACAGAATTTACTTGAACCGCAGCAGCGTAAGAAACTTCGAAGCGGAAAGAAGAGTATGAAAGGTGAACGTAAGAACGTGGGAACGTACCAGATATAGTGGACGTGGCCTCCTGCGCGTCCTGGGCGACGACCACAGCTCCGACGAGGAGCACTAGGCCCGGCAAGAGGAGCTCTTGCCAGCCCGAGATCATGGTCAATCGTCGCACTCACATGTCTTCGACGCGGCCTGCACCATTTTAACCGTTGCCTGCAGCGCACTGACGTCGCGACGGCGTCGGACGCGGGGCCGACACGCGTCGCGCCACCGCGCAACGGCGCCCGAACCGCCCCCCAGGGCCGGACTTGGGGGGAGCGCGTAAACAAAGATCGCGGGGAAAACAGACGACAGCACACACATAGTCCGTACGTGTACATATACATAGAGGGAAACGATTGGATTTGTTTGGGCTAGCGTCGCTTTGAAGGCTGTGGGAGTTGGTGAGGATAAAGGACTCTTTATGAAGTCGGAGGAATCGATCGTCAATTTTTTTTTTTTCTTTTTGTAATTATTTGATTTATAATCTAATCGTTTGGTGCTTCCAAAAGTTTCCACCTTATAAATTCTGGGTTCTTACAAAGTCTTTTCATTTTTTTTGCACTGATTATTTGGGCACAAAAGTCCATTGAACTTAATATAAGCAACTACCTACCTTTTCAACTCCATCAATGCCTGTCCCAAGCAAGGATGAGAAGCGAGTAGAAGAGTATGAACCTTGTTAAAAAAAGACCAGGTTTAATCTGGCCCGGATGAAAAATAACTTGCTAAAGGGCCTTTGTGTGTATATTGGAAGGGTGATATTACACTGCGACCTAAAAGATCTATTCTGTCCCCTGTTCTTGCTGTTTTACAGCGGGCTTTCCAATGCTATTCCGATGTGTGAAAGATATCAGAAGGCCCCAGATTAGGTAAGTCTCCCTCTTCGATTTCACGTGCTCCCAGGTGCAACGCCCTTGAGCTGCACAGTGCTACACAATTTGAAAGTGGATGTTCCCCAATCTGCCCCAGTGGTTTTGCTCTCCCTTTGTTCCTTCCTTGGGAGGTACTCTTCACTTTGGAAGTGGAAGACTTCTTATGGAGGTCTTGCTCCAATTCTGTTTAGTACGGGTGTCGTCCCGCTAATAAACGTTCCTTTCCTCCAGGTGGTGGGCAGAGCATTGCCACAGACCCCGCATGCCGTGTAAGGCTCTAATTACAATATGGTTTGCGCGCAGTGCCCCAAGATTGGACTAGTAGACTGGTCTTCTATCCAGCCACGCATCCCATCGGCCTAGTCCACCACCTTAGGATTTAGGTTTTTATTGAGATTGTCTCCTCTCGGTCCGTGCAGTTAAGCCAAGACCCCCCATCCCTTTCGGAACCTGGTTTAACAGTTGGGCTTTCGGTAGCCGAAAGCAACAACTGGCATCGTTGTAGAACTCTGTGCAAGCCCTTAGCCACGACACGACAGCTCGGGCGAGGGGGGAATGGTTCACGGCAACGGTCTTCATTCATCCTGCTCCGGTTTTAAGCAGAGAGGACGAACTTATAGCCGCCGCTAACCATCTCGTCTTGAGCGAACCCTGACAAGATGGCCTTTCTCCTATCCACCACCTTGGGGATGCGCCTGGTAGGTACTCCCAACCCCCAGGCAGGGACAAAGGGCCTTTATTTAGAGTTGCAAATATCCCAATCAAGCGAAAGACAGAAGCCAGAAAGCAGGGAAAAAGATATACTCAAGGCGAGAGACGTAAACCAAACCACTAAGGGTAGTAAGAAGGGTATCGAGTGTCTTTTTTGTTGTTGTGGGGACCGTCTGACATGAAGTCTCCAGAAACACTGAAATCTCTTGGCCTTTCGTATTTAGTCCCCCATTTCTTTTGCCCATTAAGTTATATTAGTCATTGCAGTACTCTAGTATTCTGCAGTCATTTGTACAGTCTCTGGTTGGTTGATCGAAGTAATCCTCTGGATTCATTTTTGGCTTGCCAAAAATCTCCTTGCATTCCGAGCCTCGCATTCACACAGAATGTGGCAAGCGTTCCCTGTACTGTCATTACACAGTCTGCAACTGGTATCTCCAGCCTTAATCCCAATTATCTGTAGGTGTCCTCTCACTGTACAGTGCCCTGTTAGGAGACCTGTTGCGATGCGAAAATGATTCTTACTGAGCTTCAGTAGCTCTTCAGAATTCCTTTTTGATTATTTTGTTTCTCTTTGCACCAACTTCTTACCTGATCTCGTGCTGTGTTTTTAGATACTATTAGAACAGATTCTGGGCTTATATATGAAGCATATGATCCCTTTCTTGCTAACTCATCGGTTTTTTCGTTTGTTTCGATTGCCGAATGTGTGGGCAACCACAACAAAGTAGTTAAAAATACATTCCCAAACAATTCTTGATTGTATGTTGGAGTTCACTAGTGCCCTCAATATAGCCTGGCTATATGCAGCAATATTTTCATAAGCCCTCTGAATGACTTTAGTTGCAATATTGCGTATGCAATGGTATCGAGGGTTAAAAACACTGGACGAAGACTCTCAAACACCACTGCAAACCCAATGAAAGTTTCAGCGAGGCAGGGTGAGCAATGAGTCAAGAACAAATGGATTTGATTCAAAAACGACTTGTAATATCTTTGTAATAACTCGTGTGTTACCCGTAAAGTAGGGACACAAAAACGCCGTGGAACAATTAACAAACTACATTTATTTTACTCTACTCTTTACTCTGTCGATACATTGTTTACTACGACTCATTAACAATTCTCAACTCTACTCTCTTTTGATTTGCTGCATACGCTTTATATACGCTTGTTTTGCAAATGCAGCAACTCACGACCTTCATTACTTAATTATTTGTTCTTAACCTACTTACTTAATTACAAAACAAACCTACATTAATGCTATCATTAAACAATTAAAAATTAGGTGAGATTGTGCCATCACAGACTCGTGAATGTACGATTGCTTCGATTGACAGCATCAATTTCACGTAATTCACCAAGGAAATCTTCACTGGAAGAATAAATGACCTTCCACACTGAAGACACGAGATTCTAGTTCAAGGTGAAGGCATCCACAACGAATCTTTGAAAGGGCATCGATTTAACTGCTGTTGAATCCAATGACCTTCCAAAAGGACCATTAATACTAGCCCTGAATCCAGATCAGCAGGAATCAGTGACGGCAAGGTAAGGAGTCTGGAGCATCAGATGTAAACTGGTCTGTGTAGGACCTCTGAAGTACCCAGAGATACTCTTTGATCGCAGACAAAATAGGCCATGAGGCAAGGATAATATGAAAGTATTTTCAACCTATCGGATCGGCACTTGAAGAGGAAAGAAATGCACTGACTAGGGAGCTTCGTGATAATATAGCAGAACTGAAAGAGCACGAAAATGGGAGAATTAAATAAGAAGCTAAGTCAGACGGCTCCCATCAAACAAATAAACAAAAGTCGCCTACCAATATTCTTTGAGAGTTCTTAGTGTGGGGCAAAATTTCTAAGCGATTTCTATAAATATTATTCATCTAAGTTCAGATCAAGTTGACAATTTTATAATCAATTTTGTGAATCATCTTAGGCTCAACTTCCATAAAAAAGTCATAATTTTATCATTTTCAAATTTTTTAATTTCTATTTTTATTTATTCATCTGCAGAGGATAATCTATTCCTTTGTCTCTTATGCCCTAACGAGTCGATTGATAGAACTACAGTAATTCCAAATATAATAATTTGAGCCATTTTTCGTTTTTTTTTCAATTTGGAAAATCAATTATCTGTGTTTAAAACAAGTAAATTCTGTATTACATTTTCAATCAAAAAGCTGTAAGTGATCACAAATTTATTGTAATATTTCCTGATTCATTAGTAAAGTTTTGCACAATTTACTAATATGTTTCCTTGAAATATTTCAGAGCTTTTTCAAAGATCTCTTTCTAAGATTTATGGTAATATTTGTGTTCTACGAACTTTAGGCATTCGTATGATAACCTTTCTTCTTGTTTTAAATAAATACGCTCAGTCACACTGGCTTTAGAAATTATATTGCGTTACTTTTTTTACAATCACGTTTTAATGTCAAAAATAAATAATAATCATAAAACAAAAACAACAACTCTCACATAAAAAGATAAAACCGCCTCCTTGAACAATCCGTTTTGAAGGCGAGAAGGGGGTTGCCTACATACAAGGCGAGAAGCGGGTGCACATGCCCAAAAGCTGTAACAATTTGTGCGAAGCACACTCCATTTTTTTTTTACATCCAAAATTAAACCCTCTTTCCAATTGCAGTACGTTTGCCATTAACAAACTTCACACCTTTGAAGATCACCAATTAAGATTTGGTAGTCTGTTTTTACTTTGAACACAAATTTTTCAAAGGAAATCTGTTAAATAGTCACAACAAAGCACAAGTACAATATTCTATAAGAGCAACATTTATTCAATACGACCCTGTGTTAGAAAAGAAAAGGAACAAAATAATTTAAGCGAGTCGCTCTTGATAAACCCAGCTAATAGATTGCGCCCTAACAGCAATTCATTTACCAAAATGGTAAATGTCGTACGGTCACAGAGGCAAAAGAACAGCACGAATAAGGTTGAAATGAATAGAATTCCATCCACAATTCAAATCTAACACCCTACTAAAACGCCCTCAATTCACTGCTAATTTAAATCCCTCTATAATGCAAGTGGTTAAAAACGAATGAGTCGATCTTTGTCCCTTGTTTTGTTAATGTGTTTGCCTTTTACCGAAAGGATAAAAAGAGGAAATGAGGAATTTACGTTTTACGCTTTGTAGGGAGGCCAAAATGGCTTTAAAGTTGATTTACGTGCATGTGCATAAGTGTATGTTCCGATTTTATATGCGACACGACTATATTTGCTTATGATCGTTTTTTTTTTCAAAAATTTTTTTTTTGAAATTTCAAATTTCAGTTTTAATAATTTAAATAAATGCGAAACGTATTTATTTAAAAACGTTAAAGATTATTTTGTCAAATATTATAAATTTGAAAATTTTCCAAAAAAATTTTTGGAAAACAAAAATATTTTAAAACCATATCGTGTGACCCCTCAAACTAAGCCTGGTGACGTGTATGTTCCATTTAACGCACCGAGGTCACTGCGATTTGCCGCAGATTACCGTGGGAACAGTTCGAACGCCTCAAGGTCGATTTTCCATTGTTCTGATCGGAAAAGATGATACTTCCTACTAAAATATTTACTCGCGAATTACGCATAGTCCCGTCAGCGATTGATTGATGTCGCAAAACGAGAGCCGCTGCCGAAGCACGCGAGGGAAAACCTCGGATAGATGAATATGTACCACCTCCTAACACGGTGTTAGCGGGGTAGCGGAATCAATACTTCCGCCAGTACCAACCAACGAAGTGTAGTTGATGCGCTTCGAAACCTAAAGCCGTGCTTCGCGTTTTAAGGTAGACGTTGTGGAGGACGGCAGTTATTCTAGCGTGGTTGAGGTGAAATCCGCTGTGGTGGCGCTGATTGTTGTTTTCGAGTGTAACGAAGTAGAAAACTATGCAAGAGGTTATTTTCTTTTTCGCTTCTGGTTGGTGAGGTAGTTGACTGTAGTGATTTCAGAAACACGTGACGAGTACATAATATCAGCAGTGTTGTCCGATCTACTGATTTTGATACGGCAATTCTGCTTATTCACATAGCCATTTTTTTAACAAAATTTTCAGATGAATATGCAGATCAAATCAATGTTCCCTAACAGCCAGAAATATTACATAGATATTTTTAAAAATATATTTTATAAATATTTTTCGTGAGAGGTTTTTGAATATATTTTTCATTTTTTTTCTAAATATAGATAAAATATTCAATTAAAATATTTATTCCATATTTTAAAATTAATGTAAGCGCTATATTTTTTCTAAAATTTGTAAAATATTTATATGAAAATTGAGATTTTTTATGCAATCTATTTAATTTGCCAAAATGAACTAAAATTGTTCTTGGTTATTTAGAATGTATAACGTCGATAAGTTGAAACATACATAGAGTTGTCTAAAAGGCAAGAACTTGTTTTTTCACACTCACCATACAAGTTAATAATCAATAATTTTGGCATCTTTTAAGGCATACTGAAGGTTTGTCAAATTAATCACTATTTTTTAATTGAAGTATTCTAAATAAAAAAACAAACGTATTTATTATCATTTTATTTGAATAAGCCAATAAAAATGAAAAATACTCATTTTTAAGTCTAGCCTTGGCTGGTGCCAGGTACAACCCTATGGCTTTTTTCATATGTTCGGTAGTGGCGTTCTCATGGCGTTTCCTTGTGGCCTCTAAAACAATGCCAATTGTATTAGATCATACTATGAATAAAACATCGTACAACATTATCGACACCTACTAATACATTTGGAGCATTTACAATAATTGGAGTGGTACATTCTAATACTTACGATACTTATTTTTACTTTATTTCATAATATTTGAAAACATTCTACGTACAAACAATAAAGCAACACAACGTATTCTAACCTCTATTTGAGGTTATGACGCTTATCTACCGAGATGAATCTCTTAAGCAAATCAACTAGCAATTTATCTGGTAGATGCAGCACATATATGATGCATAAAATTCTTACAATTATATTATTAAACGATTTCTGTACATAGCGATATTGAGCATTCCAATTATCTTATAAATGCCATGACATGTTCAAAGTTTTGCTTACCTCGTAGTCACCACAAAAACTAAAACACACCCCACAACAATTAATTACACAGTTAACCCTAATCTGCCCTAATCATATACTATTATAAACTAAAACATGTAACGGACAAACGAATGAAAACGTTGATAATACGCACGTGCGCGTATGCATTCTATGTACTTAATCCATAGACGCATAAACAATACTAAATCATACAACACCGGCACCGTAATGAATATAATATATATAATATTACAAATAATATAATACAAAACGCAGATATATTAATAGAAAAGTTACAGCGCTCAATTTAGATATTAATATATATATATCATATTAGATATATATTATCTAATTTAATCTTTAAACTATCATTTTAAGTAGGTACATACCTACTTAATATGTATGCATATTTTACCCATTTTATATTATTCGTCCTACGCACCAAATGTATAAAAGCAAAAATTCAATCTTTTTTTTTTATATGAAATAAATATTTACAGAAATACAAAGCAAAATATTCTTGCAGAGTTATGAAAAATATATTGAGAAAACATTTGCAATAAAATATTATTAATGCTACATAACATATATATTTTTTAAATGTTTTCCTAATATATTTTCTATAATATATTTTATGCATATTATATTAATATAACTAATATTCAAGAAAGGTTTAATATTTTTTAAATATTTATAAAATATGAAATAAATATAGTTGGTCACTGGGGTTTCCATGGGTAAATTCATCAAATTTATGGTGTAAACGATAATCGTGTGGCTTCAATTCCTCTACAAGTTGAATCTTAAAAGCACACAAACCAAGATCGTTATGCAAAATATTCCATAAAGTAGTTGGACACAAGTTTAATTGTTGAGCACGATAGCGAATTGACGCTTTTGGATCAAAATTAACACTTACAGCACGCGTGTTATCGTTTAGAGTAAACGTATTGCGAGAACGATGAATAGTTTCTCGAATCAATCGCCCTCATGGACGATTATGAGCACCTTAATCTTCGATAAGTTTGAAAATGAAATTTGAACAATTTGCAAACATTGCTGCGACGTAAGTCTATTCATGATGAATTGCCAAACTAAACTAACTCCAAAACAACCGAGAATTGTCAAATCGGTAGTCACAGAAACAGTGTTACCAATTTAGAGCCTCCAAAGAAAAAAACACCCGTTACAAAAAAAAAATCGGTAAGAGTTCCGTAAGAGGACCACTGATATGGTGATTTATATGCATATTAACGGAAAGAGCATGTGTTCCTGAGCGTAAAATAGCTATTCATTTTTTGAGCAAATGGAAAGAAAGTACTAAAAGCATTGTACGAAAAGTGCTATTTTCAGGTTATGTGCGAGGCGTTTTTGACGGATTTAACATGTGGTAGTAATGATATGGAAGGAAAAGTTACTAAAAGTGCCCAAATTTTAGATAAAACAGGCGCCAAATACAAACTTATTTGTTAAGTTAATGTGAATCAATTGTAAATTAAAGTAATAATTAGGCAGCAGTTCGATACAATATCTTGGAATTTGTTTGTTTTAAAGTATTTGTTTATTTTTAACAGTACAATTGTACAATAAGTTTTCACATTTCTCATTATTGGTTTCTTATAATTGGTTGGTGTATCAGATAGAAATTAATTCATATTTCATATAGATGATTCGTAGGAAGTTTACTTATAAACTGTAATTAATATTGTATAGTTGAAATTATAATTATAACAGAATTATTTTATATAAAAGCAATTTATTTGATTACATCGTAAGTAAAGCATTAATAAAAAGATTAATGACTTGTTTGAATAAATGAATTTGTCAATGTAATAAGGTGTGGAGTTCCTTCTTCTTTCTTAGTGCCCCTAAGACAGTAATATATGCAAAATAACTAAGTATCCCATATTTTAATTTAATATATGTAGACTAATTTTTGCTTCGTTTCACATTTAAAACCGAATTATAAAAATACGATATAGAAACAACATTTTAATTATATTAAATAAAATCTTTAAATCACAATAATGTAGTGAATTTGTTTGATTTTAAACATTTAATTTGAATTACACTATAAATATCGTAAAATGTCTTTGTTATTGGTCACATTTCCTATATTTATTTTTATGTATTTTAAGATCCCATGATATAACTAGTGTTATATCGTCCTAAAGTACTCAGAATCGTTCTCTATGAGCCTAAGTATCCAGTGATTTTTGCCTTGACTCTGACGATCACCGTTTCGCTTCCTTCAGCAAAACCTCCACTTTTCTGGGGCCATAAATTTGTCTGACCTGTTTCTGCCATCGCAATAACAATCACCATACAACTTCCATTCCAATTCAATTTTCCTGTAAAAGGAGGGCTCCAATGTCTTATTCGAGGGTTTCTATCCTTGCAAGAATGTGTGTACATCGAAACTTGAGTAGACACTGAAATGGGATCATTAAATCGAATATGGACTATCTTTTGTGTACACTTACCCAAGCAGTGTCAACTCATGCATTAAATTATGCTCTTCTCCATCAACATTTCCTGGACGGATGTAGTAATAGTCAGAATTAGGTCTTCACGTCAAAAGAAATCAGAAATCTCCTTCATTTATATTATATCCGGCGGCACTAACAATAAGAGGCAAAACATCTCTACAAATAGGCTTACGCACCATAAAGAAGAGATTTAGAGAAAAATTAATTGCAATTGTTAAACTGACTAATTGCAGTCACAATGTTACAATTCAATCTACTTCGCTTGAACTTTGCTGAAATCCGTCAAAAACGCCTCGCACATAACCTCGAAATAGCACTTTTCAAACACTGTCTTTCCATTTGCTCAAAAAATGAATAGCTATTTTACACTCAGGAACACATGCTCTTTCCGCTAATATGCATATAAATCACCAAATCAGTGGTCCTCTTACGGAACTATAGCCAAAATGAAATACTTAAATAGATTTGGCATTGTTGGTTAAGATTCTAGAATTTTTCGCATTATATTCTAAAAAGTTAGCCATCTTTTCAGAAAAAAAAGGTTGGGCGTTAATAAGTTACAGAGATTTAGAAGTAAATCGAAACATATTTTCGACTAGCCCTACACTAAATCGTAAAATACGAAAATAAAATAATTGATTGTTCCAAAATCATTTCCGCATCCAACCCACCTGTGTAATACACCCAAAATTATTGCAAAATTATTACATAAGAAAAAAAACGCGACATTATGGTACGCACGCCTTTCATCGATCATATATCAGTTACTCTCTTGCTAACTAGGTGACTAGGTAACAGTGAAAGTAGTTTAACACAACGCAGTGAGGAACAGACAAAGACAGACGAGGCAAAAGATTTATTCGGATGGATACACAGACCAAAACCACCACTACAATTTACAAGCCAGCCAGATTCAGCGGTAAATTTCCTGTCTACTTTGAAATTCGTAATTCGTGCGCAATCCCAAAAGCGATTCAGTCTTTTCGTGCTAGCTACAACAATCACAGCAAACTCTAGAATTTTTTTCTTAAAGAAAGGTCGTTAAAGAGGAAATATGAGTGGTCGGTCAAATTTATTCTATTGTTTAATAATTTGCGTGTGTTGGAGTGTACGGGAAATAATAGCGTTTCCCGACGGAGCGCGGTTGATGCTTGCGTGAAACCGCGGCCCAATCAACCCTATCACGGGCAGGCAAAACCGCGATCTCCCGAAAGCAACCCTTATTACGTAGTCGCTTCGTCGGATCGGTACGGACCAGGGCAAGAAATTACAGGTTGGTAATATAGTTCGATTTAACACACTAATGCTTAAATAAAGTAAATAAACTTCCGGTTGAAGACAATTATTATCTGGCATAGTATATTATCAGTAAAGCAAGGAGGTCTGCGTTCCTAGCGAACACACGCACATACGGGTGTTGATAGAAAGGCACCCGATTGCCCGTATAAATCCTCTAGTTGTTTTGGCGAGTAGAGAATACTTTCAATGCACATGCCGTGATGGCAAATGCATGCACGGCGATGACGCATATATACATAACTTGTTTGTTCGACACGAACGATAACGCTGTGTTTCCGCAATATTCCACGCATTGGCGGCGTCTTAGATGTAGCTGTTTATTTATATTTGTGCAGCACTCAAATATCTCCGTTCAGGCTTTCATTGAAAAGTAAGAATTGCTAAAATAATGTATATTTTGAATATGTTTTAAGCACTGTAACAAGATAAAATATATAATTGTATTACTTATTTAAATAGGTAATAGTGACATTTTCTTTATTTCTTGTATTTTATTAAAAAAAAGATAAAACAAGCAGCAATAAAGAATCACTAACTATTTAAAATAATAAAATAAAAACTTAGTAACCCTTTTTATCATTCATTAGAAATAATTTACATACTATTAATATCAAAACATTGTAATTTTCCACAACAATACATTTGAAAATGATGGTAAGTTTGTTTTATCTAGCGGCACGTAAAATTTAAACGATTATTAAAAAAATATATTAAATCTTAATAAATCCAATCTACCTCAAGACTTCTATTCAAAATATTGATGCAACTAATAGGCCAAAAACAGGGGAAGCTCTTTTCACTAAATTATGTTAATTATTGTTACTCTTCATTGTAATTTAATAAGTTTTTAAAATTTGTAACCACATAATACTTTCTAGCTTTTCCTCTGTAAATATGAAGCTCTCTTACATGTGAGTACAGAACCTTACATAATATTCTCTACTGATTTCGCAAAACTATGTAGGTACATATGTATGTAGATACATATGGAAGTTCCTAGGCATAGACTGCGTGTAGGCAACGCCACTGAGTTTTCCGCTTCCCCGCTTCTCCGAACGAGTTTGTCCGTCCTTTAATTATCAGTGATAAGTTGGTTTGATGATCGTATAAAAACTTTAAACAAAAACAGAAACGATGTGACTGAGATAACTGTAATTTGTAAATCTAACTTTTTCTCGGTAACGATGCGAATTAGAAAAAAGTTGATTAAGCCTTTTCTGTTTCGTTTGTCATGCTCTAACACTCCATAAAATGTTGTCCTTTATTTGAAAACCACCCTATATAAAATGGAGTAACGAATTATTACTTTTTTTTGTGTTTTCAGCAAGACATTTCAATTATTCGATTATCGAATCTTGCGATTATGCCCATCACTAATTTCTTGTTCGATCGTACCTAAACAAAACAGTATCCTATAATTTAGCCAATTTAGACCAACAACGCCATCTAGAAGTGTTCCAAAGGCCATTGTTACCATCGCTATTTTGTTTCTATTGAACTTTCTGGCCTTCCTTTGTATAGTATCTCTAGTTGAATCGCAGGATTAAACGTGATTTAAACTATAATAAAACCCGTGTCCTATTTCAGCGTGAATCTCATTATTTCTTTCTTCCATAACTAAATTCATTCGTATTTAAAGATCATGTAAATGCGGTATGTAGAACACAATTTGCATATATTTCTTATTATTTTTATCACCACACGAACTTCAACAATCAAGTTTTGCATATTTTAATTTTGAATTTAAAAATAATAATCTTTACTGGGGTCAAACGCGATTGCTTTACAGTCAACAGTTTCGTTATAATTTATACACAGTAATGAACAAAAGTATTGCGACATATATACATAAATAGATTTGGTTCAACAGTTTTCGCTACACAGCTCATTATCAAAGGTATTTATATCTATAATTAATAAAAATCTTGTTAAATAGTTTTGAACAAACCAGTATTTTTAAGATTTGGTTATTATCTTGTTTATGAAGGGACTAAGTAACTGAATGATTAATGATAAAAAGTACACTGAAAGTGAACTTCAACAATCAAGTTTTGCATATTTTAATTTTGAATTTAAAAATAATAATCTTTACTGGGGTCAAACGCGATTGCTTTACAGTCAACAGTTTCGTTATAATTTATACACAGTAATGAACAAAAGTATTGCGACATATATACATAAATAGATTTGGTTCAACAGTTTTCGCTACACAGCTCATTATCAAAGGTATTTATATCTATAATTAATAAAAATCTTGTTAAATAGTTTTGAACAAACCAGTATTTTTAAGATTTGGTTATTACCTTGTTTATGAAGGGACTAAGTAACTGAATGATTAATGATAAAAAGTACACTGAAATTCAAAATTCACGTCTTCCTAAAACTTCTTTGTGACCGAATAATATATCTAATTTAAATGTAAACATATCTGAGTCTACGACAACTTGAGCGCTTAATGAAACAAGGGCCACATTTTAAGCAAACGCAGAAAAACATTATATTCATAAAATGGGCAGAAATAATATTTTAGGGAGACATGAGTTTTGAATTTGATTGTACATTGCCACAAAATATGATTATTATTGAGTGAAAACAATTGTTCTCTTACTATAAACTCTATTGTTTTGAATAAACAAAAAAATGTGTTTAACAAGTTAATTTCTTTAGTTGAAAAAGATATTGACCAAGTTCAGACATTGCAGCAGCATTGAACTTTCATTTCTTAAAACAAAAAAAAAAAAACAGAAATATTATAAATACAAAATTACACTATAATTTATTCCCAAATTTTTTTATTAATTTTTATTAATTTATTTATTGGATCACCTTTTCTAGCAACCACCATTCTAATTTGCCAAATACTTCTGCACGTGATTATACATGTGCATAAAGGGAAAAATTACTTATATCTAATATGTGCACCCTGTTCATATTAAAAACGATACATGATTATACGAAACGAAAGTGGAACACTAGTTTGTTGTACAGCCATGTACTCTAATACGTATAAAGCTGAAATGAGGTAACATTATGGAAAAGATTGAAATGTTACATTGCTGATTATGTATAAACGACTAGAACACTGTGAATAAATTGGGATTAACTAACGTTCTTTTATTGATCAAATGCCACGATGCAAAATGCCAGAGCTATTGATGCAATGGAAGTATTAACTTCTTTTAAATTCAGAACATTCTATCCGATATTAAAACTTGGAGAATGTTGCATGTTAGAATGTATTATTTCGAAATACTAATATCACGGATATGTTCTTTCTAAAGTTTTAATTATAATATCTACGGGTGTATACACTCTCGGCCAAAAGTGTTTAACCACCTGCGCATTTTCAGTATAGATAGAATAGATAGATAGATAGATAGATAGACACATATTTATCCAGTGGACACAAAAAGTGTATAGGACATCGAATAAAATACATGTTCAACATAAGTATAAAAACATAAAAGTAGCGCTACATTCACTTGAACAAATCAATAAACTCAGACGCAGCGATGGATCAACAGAGAGCGTAAAAAAAACAATTCCATACTGGATTACACTTTGTACCTGGCCATAATAAAAACTCAGTAAGTAATTAAAATCGATTATATGTTCTAAGTTTCTAAATTGGAAACAGGCCGAGTGGATTTTCGGAATTAAAGTCGCACAATGATGTTTCCAATTCAAATTGTCATCAATATTTAAACCCAAAAATTTTACGTTAATTTTCCGTTCCAAGACAACATCATTACATACATTAATATTGGAAACTGTTTTATTTTTAGAATTTAAAGTACGGAAAAGCATATAATTAGTTTTAGACAAATTCATACCTAATTTATTGATGTTAAACATCGGCTCATGTCATCCAGAAACTTCTCTGCATTTTTACATACTTCTTTTGTATTTGCACCAGTTACCACAGCAGAGGTGTCATCCGCGTAAATAATTAAAGAACAATTTATAAAATTAACAATATCGTTGATAAACAAAATAAAAAGAATGGGACCCAAAATGGAACCTTGGAGTACTCCCATTGTAATAGGTAAATAAATTGATACAGCATCTCTAATAATATCACGATCGTCCTTAAAGGTTATTTTTACATATTGAAATCTGTCTGACAAAAACGATGAAAACCAATCTGCCCTCACACCACGCATACCATACAGATCAAGTTCAAGTTTTAAGATACCATGATCGACACATAGTCAAAGGCCTATCTAAAGACTTCAAAACGTCATTCGTAATTTGGTGGATAGCAGATATATTGTTGAAAATTGTTTTCTAAAACCATGTTGTCTGCTGCTAATAATATTGTTTTTCCAAGATGGCTGAGCAACTAATAATTAAACTAATAACACAGACTCCTCAATATTATGAATATTTAGTTTGCATTTAACTACTGGCAAAATAGTGAATGCACAAGAGCGTGTGCAATATTTTAATATTTATTATACACCTGTAGATTTAGATGGATTAGAATTGTTACGCCCAGAAAGAATAATTTGTTCAAGTAATTTTTTTATAGACAAGACTATATTTAAAGCAAGCTATGGTAGAAATGTGAATTTTTTACCACTGATATTTTTTTTTCCGAAAAAATGATCTCTTAGTTTTTCTTTTTTTTGTGAAGATACCTGTTTATGAGAGCTCACACCAATACAGATATGTTTAGTGTTAGCTAGTGTATAATAAATGTCTAGGGTTCGAAGACAAGACGTCAAAGTTATCACCATGTTAGTGACTTTGACATTACCCATAAAAAATTATGTTCAAATATAGTAATTTTTACATTTTTCTATAGTGACGATTCAGGTCAAACCTATTTCAAAGGTTTCTTCATCCAAGCTAGAGACGCCAAGACGAACGAGTGGATTGGAGAATGGGTAGAAAGTGAAAATACCAAAGTTCATCCAGAATGCAGCGCCATAACACACGCTGACCCCAAGGAGAAACACCAAGCCGTATTGCTGTGGAGGGCACCAAGGAATGGACATGGCGGGACTGTTTATTTTACGTACGTCAATATCGAAAATTCTTTTTTATATTTCTATAACGGTAATCATAGATCTCTGCGTCAAAGATTAAAAATTAAAACAAAATAACTTCTGAAAAATATAGAAATGATAATAATGGTCTTTCCCATTCAAAATTTTATTTAAAAATCGATTGCACTACATGTTTCGGCGATACGCCATCATCAGGTAATGATTAACCCTGAGTATTAAAATACAATTATCAAATTAACTTCTGTCTAGGATTCTTGTTTTATAATAAATTTTTCAAAAAGGTTGCTTGTAAGTCATTAGAATGAAGGGTCTGAATAAATCAATTTTTTTCCGAATTTTAATTTTTGAATTTAATACTTTATAGTGCGATCGCTTGCTGGGTGAGAGTTTGGGGTGTGGCTCCTAGAGGGCGCACAAACTCTCTTTCGGGCAGTGGGTGCTCGTACTTAAAGCTAGATACGTGATAGTGATGAAAGTAGATTTATACACTCGAAGAAATGTTGATGACAGCTTTTAGGCAGAAATTCGAATCCGTTTCTTATGTTATTTCCCCTTCATTGCTCTTACTAGTATGATGATAGACTATGAGCCCCCGCTTGGTAGCAGTTTATCGGTTTTTTGAGTTTAATACCTCTGTTTAGCTAGTATCTGATGTACCTCAGGGATCGAACTTTAGTCCACTTTTATTTATTTTTTTACATATAGATTTATTGTCCTCACTATCATGTTCTGCTCTTGCTTATTCCTTCGGTTTTTGGTGCAGATTTTTTAAATTAGAAAAAATATACACTTTTTAATACTGAGTCCTTTAATCTACTAACGATCTAATAATGAAAACCATTTTATTACTTACAGGGGCACGGTTTTGAAAGAGTATCAAGAATTTTGGTCCGACATCGTCAACACAGTTCATCCCTAAGAGTTTGACAAAAAATATTTTGTAATTTTAGTAATGAAATTAAGATTTTAATGTAAATTTTAATACATACTTTGTACATAATGTGAAATATAGTTAAATAAATTACCTAATGTGTTTATTTATTTCTACTACACGTGATATAGAAGAGATTCTTTAAACCGACACAAACAAAGTTCTTCATAATGTAGGTTCTTTAAAAGCTCAAAAAATAGGAGTTTCTTTCGTTCAACCACACAGTTTTAAAATATGTATATTTTGCTAATATTTTATTCCATTTATACTTTTTTATATCTTTATTAAAGAGTTAATGAGATCAAAATATTTTTCCCAATAGAATCATTTATAACGTAATGAAATCTTATCGACAAAAGGAACAAGGTCACAACACTGATGAAAGAGCCGAATAATCAAAAAATTTGCCTATAAAATTGATAAAATAAAAAAAACTGCTAATCTCTATTAAATTCTAAATAATACCATCTGAGAATACTCATTAGTAATAATTATTACTATATAGTAGCTATCTGCACAAGGCGGGAAAATTAAAAGCTTTAGCGCCATCTAGCGTTTATTACTAGGTGCTAAAAACCCAACACAATCTAAATGATGTTTTACCATATATTCAGCCAACTAATTTGCATTTCAATCCTTCTAACTAACTGAATATGAGTTTAATATCAATTTTCGTACATAGATGGCGCCACTGACGATTTTCCCTTTATCGACGCCGCAGAGGGCGTCGCGGCGTACCCGACGTCGCTGAGCGTCCCTCAGTGAAACGCCGCTTCTGATCAGAAACGGTTCAACGATAAGGGTGCTACAGTTCCTTTCAGCAACTGTCATAAAATTCGTCGCAATATAAGGGCAAAGCTGAAAGAAGTAAGTACTAGTAAGATTTAATTTTTTAATTAGATTAAAATTAAAAAAGAAATATGCGAAAATCTAACAGCAAAAGCTTACTCGATTGACCTAGTTTACATAGATAAATTAAGTATATAGAATCTCAATATGGTATTGTCAGTAAAAATACCTGTTCTATTGTTTCTTAACGTTGACAACGAAGGTGCAGAATCAATATTTACGTTCAGCACGCGATTATATGTGCTGAAAATGATATTTTATCATTCTACCGGTTCCATATGACACAATCGTTATCTCCCTATCAGATACTCCCAGAAGCTAAGTTTGAATTAATAAATTTCCCATTGGCAGTATCATACGTACACTTCCCCTTCCTGTAAACTAGCGCGCTAGTTTATAAAGTACCCTCATACAAACATATACAGCAGTGAATCTATTGCCGAGTTCGCATTTGCATTCCGGAATTACCTTATCGTATATGCATGGTTAAAGTTAGAGAGAGTCTCGGTGCAATTTGTCGCACCGGGGGGCACGTCCTGGCGGCGGGGAGGGGGAAGGTGGTATTTCACTGCCGTCTACCCTAATCAAAATGAATAAAACACCACGACAGCCGCCGCGCGAAAACGCGAAATGCGGAAGGTGTAGCAGCGACAGGAGGAATTTACATAATAGTTTAGCGAGGAGGAAGGGGACGCGGTATTTAGCGGTTGGGGAGAAACGACGCAAAAAAAAAGCCGCCCGCGCTAATTCAATTGAGTTTAATTATACGTAAAAGTGGCGTTATTACATAAATAACGGTGAGAAAAGAATCGATAAAGTTTAGCGATTATTAGAGTACCAAATTTTTTTAATATTTTACTTCAAATTCGTTTAACTTCTAAACTAAGCGAAATAACATATAAGTTTATATAAGATTTTTTGCTTGGAATAGTATCAGGTTTTATTTACGGGAATTTCTGCATTTATTTACGACACACCCTGTATATGAATTTATACTTATATGCGACTTATTTAAAAATGAATTTAGAAATTTATTTTTCTTCATGCTTTTTGAATCAACGTGCACAAAAAAAAAGAATTATGGTTAAATGATACAAAATAAAAATATCAAAGAGAGTTTCTAGAAAAAAAAAATTGAAAAATGGAAAATTACGTAGATATTAGAGTTATACCTAAAAATGTATGTACACTAGCGACACTTTCTAATTGTACGACCTACAGGGTAAAATAGAGCCCATATCTTTAACGTGGATAGTAGACGGATTTATGCAGTAACTGGCCGCTTCGAAATATGTAAACACAGATGTGCGGTCTCTCTGTCGTTATTTTAAAAAGCTTAGACTGGATTTTATAATGTGCGAAGTTGAATGCATCTCTTATGTATTTGTTATCTTTGCGTAGGAAAAATTTATTTGATGTTTGAAGTATTTCGAATAGCTGTAGTGTTATTAAATGGTTTTAAAAGGTATTTTCATTTTACAGTTGAACTATGACTAGGAACTAAACCAAAGGCATGTTAATTATACAATAAATAGCAATATCAATGGGTTTATTACTTTTATTCATTTTATACGTATGCAAATAATAATGAAACTATCAAAATGGATCGCATAAGACATTTAAAGTATTTAGCTATACTGAAATCAGTAAAGCACACCTCCGTTATGAATGAAACATTTTTTCAATATTACTGAACACATGAAAAAAGTGTTTCATTCAATCTAGTTAATGCATTAACTAGATGCGACAGCCCTATGCAAGATATAAACAATATAGTAATAAGGATTATTACTACTTCCACTTTCGTGAAGTGGGTGTTGCGCCAATTAATTTATTAAATGCAGAGAAATTTGTAGTAATTCGTTATTGACAGAAATGCATGTTTTGTTTTCCCTGCAGCGTTACCCAAATATGCTTTATTTTTTAATCTAATTATGTCATGATGATTCATATCATTTTTTTTAACTCGCTCCGGCTTCCTTCTTTAACATTAAATAATAAAGGAGATATGGCGAGGATGCATTCAAAACCATGATTTTTATATCAGATTATCAGATATTAGAAGGAAAAGCTCTACACTCGTCAGAAATATTTTTTATTAGTTATAGTAATGGTATGTTTCCATTAATATTATAATAGCAAGATAAAATAATATTTCGATTATAAATTCCCTAGTTTCAAAGATTTACCTCAAAAGTCTCAAAATTTTTTCAAAAGAATACAAAATTTGAATTAGTGCTAAATTGAACAGTAGTGATAGCTATAAATACAAAATGCAGGTTTAAATTAGTAATTAATGATTAGTTTATATAAATATTAATTATTCATTATGTTAATATCGAAAAAAGGAGCCGGGGCGAATTAAAAATAGTTATGAAACAATCATTGTGAATCAATTGGATTAAAACACAAACATATTTGGTAAAGCTGTAGGGATTTGTAAAAAACAAAACATCTGTTTGTATACAATATTATATTTAGGTAAGTAAAATGAAAAATTCGAATTGTGCTAACCGAGGTAGGTCGGCAGGCATAAGTATGCGCCTTTGATGTATTTAATTCTCTCTATTTTATAAGATCAATGTTTTTTCTATGTTTATTTACTGCATTCTTCCTTACATTTAAAGTAGATTTACTACAAAAAAACACCGTGACCGCACATCTGTGTTTACATATTTCGAAGACGGCAGTGAATGCATAAGTCGTCTACTACCCATGCTACACATTTAGGCTCTGTTTTATGCTGTAGGTCGTACAATTAGAAAGTGTCGCTAGTGTACCTGGATTTAAGAATTTTTTTATCTGCTTGTTTTTTCAAATGTCTTGAAGGGATATTATTTTTTTAAAAAAAAATGAGGCATTTCTATTATGCCCTGACATATGCAAAAACGTTTTATTGCTGGTCTAATTTTGAAAACAAGCGATATATTATATGCTTGATTGATGACTTTAACTGTTTGCTTTATACGGCCTGTCGAATCATTCGAATTTATATTAAACTGACTGTTATACCAGATTTCAGTGAGCAGCGACAACTATCATAACATTTGAGAACATAGGAACTACTTTCTTGACATGTCAAAATCACGATCTGCATGATAACTTGGACAGTTTGCTTCACACGGCTTGTCGAATCATTCAAATTTATATTGAACTGAATGTTACACCAGATTCCGGTAAGTAGCGACATCTATGTGACGTTTGAGATCGCGGGAACTACTTTCTTGACATGTCAAAATAATAGTGGTAGCTGGCGCAGCTGATAACAGCCTGGTTTACAAAACTACATAACCAAATGTCCACGTAACTTTGAACAGCCTAATAGTTTGGTTTTTAACTTCAGTATTTATGAAAATGACGTTTATTCAAATTTAAATTGTCATTTTGCTGTCGTATATAAACCAGCCAAAAGTCATATTTTCCCAAAAAAGGTCCGCAAATAGCGCCAGCGGTGAACACGTACAAATTCTGATTTCACAGACCGTATAAAACAAACTGTCAATCATTAAGCAGGTGAAGTCAAAACCATAGTCATGATAAGCACAGCCGATAGTTATAGCCTAATTCATATCTATCAAAACTAGTATAAAAGTATATAAACGAATAACTTTTTCACATTTCGACTCTCTTATTAAATACAACCACTTTTATTCACACTTAAATGTCTTCTTTATCATACAACATTGATCATTATCGATGTACAAAAGTCTCGTGCGTATGATATCGTGGAAACTGGGCATTGTAGACACGCATATTGGAATAGAGAACATTTTGACGACAGTCTCCCATAGCATCTCCTCACGTACTGAAGTAATCAAAAGACGGGTTAACTAGTCATTCGTTATTTATTTTATGCAAGCGTGTCTCAATCGGAAATTCTTACCCTGCATGTCATCTGGCATTTGACTGGCATACTTACGAATTAAAAAGTAAAGAATATAGATAACACTGGGGTGTTAAAAATTTAATTTTTACTAATTTAATTAAAGTATTATTTTTAAAATTTATTTTTCTTATACCGGGCTGTATGCTACTCTGCAGCGTTACAATATATTGTATGTTTTATGCATTGTATTAACTGTTTCTACGCCTAATGGGCACTTTACATAAATATATTATTATTATTATTATTATTAATAATATAATAACATAACAATACTCATTTTCGAACGTATGACAATTAAATAAATAAATTAGTTTATTAGTTTAATTTGAACGTGTGTTTTTTAATTGTTTCTTTGGTAATTTAATGAAACGATTGCTAGGTGTTTTTTATTGTTTGTTACGACCGTAACCTGCAAATAAACAATACAAACACATAGAAGCCATTTAATTAAACGACTAGGAAAACTAATTAAAAAAACGCGTCCAAATTAAAGCAATGGTCAAAACTAAAAACCTAATAGATTAAGAATAAAATAAAATAACGCAAGAAGAATAAAAAAGTAAAAAATAGCTGTATATTAAATAAAAAAAATCTATCGTTACATGTACAATTTATTTTGAAAGAAACTGTATATTAAGATCTTATTTACTCTTTTTTATATATGAAATTAAACATTACTCTTTCATGGAAAAGCTGATTTGATTCTGAAAGAAAAACTTTTGGGTATTCTATAGACTTAACATCTCAAACGACTCTCAACGAACCTTTCAACCACGCCAAAAAGAAAATATTATGTAATTTAAATACATCTTTTCGCCTCTTAATATTGCTTTAATGTTTGGGCAAAAAAAAATTCAACACTTTTATTTTAGGCATCAAAACCTCTAGTGAAAAATGTGTACGCGGTTTTATCAAAGGCTTTTTATTCAGCCGTAGCTAACCGCCTTTTCCAACCCCAAATAAATTATGAAATACTGTATACCTAATACAAACTTTTTTATTACTTTTTCATCGCTTTTTTAATTGGGTATTTCGGCAAAAGCCACCGATATCTAATTGGAAGCAGCGTATTCGATTCACAATCCATCAAAGTACCATCAAATATACCCTGAATATAAATGTAAACAGAATGATCATTTCTATGGAATACGTAAATTGAATCGCAAACTGCACAGTATAATTCACCTGTCATTATCGTGATTAGCTGTAAATAGACGTCTTTTTCCCGATTATAAATGAGCTGTCAAGTTTCAATCAAACATGTCAATTTTGACAGAACTTTATTGAGTTAATTTTTTTTTTGGTATATTATACACATTAAGTTATATTTAAATAATAAGAGGTAAACATACAAAGAACATAAATATTCAAGTTACACCTATTATTTATACTTGCAGGAGAACCATGGCTAATATTATCAACTTAATCTTGGCACTGCTATGCGTAATAATGGTTAATAATCAAAGAAGTTTCGTGGATACAGCCCCCACTATAACGGCGCTATCAGGTAAGTGGAAAAGTTTGTCAGTTTAATTTATTTACTTGATAACTTTCTACTGAATTCATGACATTGTGAGCTGGATGAAACCGTAAATAAAATAGAATATTCTATTAAATATATTAATGGTTCCAGTTGATTACGTCCTCAGCTAATTTTAGCTGAAACGGTCGCTTCTCTAATTAGATTAATAACTCCGTCATTTTACCAACTTCCCGATGTTAACACTTCGCTCGCAAAACGCCTTTAGCGTTTATTCTACGAACATGGTTAAAGTAGGAAGATGTAAAAGATGTATATAAAGTCTTTTACTTCAGTCAATTTACGAAGTTCTAAACTCCATGTCTTGTTTGGTATCGTCATACAGGCACTTTGCGAACAAGTACAACTTTGCTTCGTGCATATAAATACTTGTTTCCAATTTTGTACTTTATATTTGTTGATTTCTTCGAAATTTGACATAAAAATGAGAGCTCCATTAACTGAGGTATACAGGATGAACTTGTGGTGAAGTGATCACTATTGCTGTCTCCTAAAATGTATAGCCAAACGTCACGTCTTCTTAACCTAAATGGCAGCACTGTAGGGTTTAAAGGGCTATTTATGCATCCTCACTATTGGTCATGTGCTTTTAGTTAACGTATACAATCAATAAAAAAAAAAACAATTGGCTAACGTGTTTGCTAGATAACTGTGATGTTTTCTTTAATGAGCCATTCTGTATATTTTTCTAAAATGTGAAAGATAGAATTTCATTTGCAATATAAAAGTTGTGTTTGTATTCCAGAAAAGAAACAATAATAAAATCTAACATAATTTGCTTATTTTAGTTTTAGTGTACACTGTTGAAAATATTACGGTGTTGGCGTTAATTTTGCGCTAGTCAAATATTTTAGTGTTGATTTTTCCAAACTTTGCCAGACGAGTTGACTACGCGTATTTAATAGAACAGAAATTACTAGAATTTCGTGTGAATTCTTTGTTCAGATATGAGGATTGACTATTTTCTAGACATTCAGAAGCGTCAACCAATCAGAATTTTCCCTCGGATAGAAATATAGAAACCCCACCTATTCTAATACAGTATTGCATTATACGCACCACCTGCATTGCACGTGTATCTGTTTTCGTGTTTGCTTCTCCGTATTAACATATCCAAACAAACCACCAAATGTGACTGACTTGCAAAGTGTAACCTCGTGTTATTAAACGTTAATTCCAGTGGGCATAAAAAATTTCAACATCTTAAAGATGTATTGGGAACATCTATTTACGCAATTAGTTTAGACTTGAATCAAATAGCATAAACATTCACTTAATTTTATAATGGTTCTCAAAAATCATTTTAAAATTGGTACGTTTAGTTGAAACCAAAACTTGTGAATGAGTGGTTTTGCATATTTATAATTGAGAAAACGTCTTAAAGAGAGAATATTATAGCACTAAGAAATAGGAGTTGCATATTAAGAAGACGTTGTGTTTAGAAAATGGTGTTAAAACACCCAATAGATCGCATTCATTTAGTTAAACAGCTAGTAAATTTGTCTAGTCTAGATCAAATAAAATGTGACTAGAAGTATTTTATAATTTCCACCTGTCAGTTGGACAAAATAACCCTTAGCAATAGACATACTTGACTATCTTTACTCGTCAAATTTAAACTTCTATAGTTCTCGACAAAATAACACGAAAAGAGTGTGGACCTCTCCTGACTATTAAATTAGTCAAAAAAGTGATAAAATTTTCAACAGTGTAGTAATTTTATTTACGTTTTTATATTGCAAATGAAATTATATTCTACGTTTTTGAAAAATATACAGAGTGACCCTTTAAAAAACACTCCACAACCATTTTGAAAGTTATCTAGTAAACGCGCAAGTGAATTGCTTTTCTATTGATTGTATGTCAATGAACATCAGAAGTATTAGTGCTGATGATGTGCGGAATACGCACGAAATGTTCATCCACTTCGTTTTAAAATAAATAATTTTTTGAAGCATTTTTCTGGAGGTTTAATTTTTCTTTATATAAGAAATAAATAAAACTCAATAATAACTTAGACAGAAATGGAGGCAATTTAACTTGGACAGCCAATATATTACTGTCATTACAGACTCAAAGAAAAAATGATTTACTTTTAATCTTTCCCCCACCTCTATTACGTTCAGTGATGAAAACAACTCATCACTTAAGAAAACCATTCGTGTCCTTTCTCCTTCCTGTGTTGCAAAGTATTACGTAATTTAATCAATTTAAAAAGATCGTTCTCCTTTTTTTTAAGGCATTGTTAAAAGTAAATTCAAACATTTAAAAAAATAACATAATTAATAATAAACCTTTGACGCTGGAAAAAAATATCTCCGTCCCCTCCAGTTGTTGTTAAGAAATTAATCTAAACGTTTAAGAGAATATTGCACCTCTCTCCATCAACATCAATGTTCCTTGATGTTGGAAAAAAATAATGCTTTCCCTTTTCGACGTGATTACGACATTAATTTCACCAAAATAGTGTAACGTAATAACCCCTACTAACCCTCATCCCTCAGTGTTTCAAAATAGTCATTAAAAAAAGTAATTGGTTATCGGTGTTAATTCTGCACCCTTTCCAATATTGTCAAAAAAGAACCTTTAAAAAAACCGCCCTGCCACGGAACAAGCGATTGAGGAAGCTCAATCCCTTATTCCGCTGCCTTTGAATAAAAAAATAAGCCCCTTTCTCCTGGGTCCTGTTGTTAAAAAATATATTTAACCAATAAAAAATATTGAATCTCCTAATTCACAAACAACTTCAGCCCGCCTTTGTTGAAAAAAATAAACCCTTCTTCAGTGTAGTTAAAAAAATAATTTTGCCATTAAAACAGATAGTGGGCCCCTCACACCAATTTCCCATTCCCCTAACATTCATCACTAAAAATATTTGGTCTTCCCCTCCACAAACTGTTCTACTCTCCAATGTTGAAAAAATAACCCCTATGCAGTGTAGCTAAAAATATAATTTTGTCATTAAAAAAAATAATGGGCCCTCTATTACGTCAATCCCCCCTTCCGCTTATGACGCCACCAAAATTTTCTCGCCAAAATAAAAAACAAACTACTGCTGACTCCTCCGAAAGGTCTAAAGATCTTACCTGTCATTCAGGGTCCCGCCGGCTTCAGTGGAGACGGGTGTGGGTTAACAACAGAGATCGAAAACAAAGGCGCCACCCGCTTTTAAAATATACCCTGTCGAGGCGTCCGTCAAAACGGGAAATTCGGGGATAGTAAGTAAGGGGGAAATCAGCGTAACAACAAAAAAAATTAACGAAACTACGAGTTTGCTTGGTAAATGTAAATAACAAATTTATTGTAAAAGTTGAGTATAGCTTAATGTAAAAAAAAAAAATATAAATTGTAAATATTTCAAAAAAATAACGAGTGGGTTAAAATATGTACTTTCACCCAGGTAAAACTTTAGGTTGACAAAATACATAAACGCAAACAGTTACTATAA
Source organism: Protaetia brevitarsis (assembly GCA_004143645.1). NCBI lineage: Eukaryota > Metazoa > Arthropoda > Insecta > Coleoptera > Scarabaeidae > Protaetia > Protaetia brevitarsis. Next base: position 78,197 of record RXPK01001780.1, read on the forward strand.
TGATTAGGCCTCGAATTAATATCGAGTTTCTAAAAAAAAGAATAAATGATACGCAACAAAAGTTACTATAGTAATCTTATTTGACAACATCGGATGGGTTTTCGTACGCGTTACCTTGATGATCACCAATGCATTAGCGTTAACAATAAATCTACAATGATGAGTTTAAAACTCAGTCGCATCCGACGACTATAACGTTTATAAAAGTATAAATATATATTACAAACACTCGATACCCCAAAAAGAAAATAACAAACAAGAGCCCCCGATGCCTAATTGGCTACTTTACTCTAATATTATGACTCTACTCCGCAATATTAGACGAGTATACAAAATAGTTAAAAAAAAGGAAAATTCAAAAGCACAAGCCTGTATGTTTCGTCTCCAAGACGTCCTCCCCTACGTCTGGTGTCCTCGGAGATACGTGCCGACTTCCGGTGCTGACGGCCACCCCAGATCAGGATTTACGGATCTGACTCCAGGCTTGGTATACTCGTAAGAAGCGTGAAATTTTAGGCGGTGATTATTCCCTGAATGGCAGGCTCAAGATGGGTTGAATCAAGGATCCAATCACGGAGTTACATCACCCCATCCAAAATTAGGCAACGGTAAAATATGCCATTATAGGCCCACAGCATAAAATAATATAAAAGAAAGTTAACCCGAAGGTAGAACCCTGAAACGATTACCTAAGTCTTAGAGAACGTAAAGAGAAAGAAAGTTACTCATACCTTGCGTCCAAGGGTTTAAGAAACCACACGAGTTCAGACAACACGTGGGTGGTGCAATACGAAGGTCGTCTGACTGCCAAAAATCCGCCTAAGCGATACGAACCGCAATACTTCCAAACTAGGACCTCGCCCAAACCATCAAATAAATTACGATTCAACCAGCAGTGCACGCAATCTGCCCCTAAATCCGCATAACTCAAATGCGTAAATTCAACACAGCAAAACGGCAATTGCGGACGAACCAATCGCAGGTCTAATCGCTTATAGAGCCAACACGGGAGTGTCCCGAAACGGAAGATCGTTTCGAACCTTTTCCGATAAATCGACGATTCTAGAATAATCGATACCGGAAGCGACGTAAATAAAACTCCACAAAACAAAACGCTCTAAATATCCCCCTAGACAATACAAAATACCCGCAGATATGATAACTTGAAGAGAAATTTAGAAATGAAAAGTTGGTAACCCTGACTTTACCGAACAACCGCCGTTAACTTCGGTCGCCCTGTCAAAACATCTGACAAGTGAAGTAAACAAAACAAAACAAGCGAGGTTCACCAACTCTTCCAGGAAACAGAAGAAAGTATGGAAAATAACAAACGACCGAGAAAAAGGCACGTAAAATAAGACTGAACAAAACACAGATCGGAAGTATCCCCGGTAAGGTAGTAAGAATGAGTAAAACTCAATGCTAACGTAACCTCCACTTCTAGTGACAATACCACAGCAAAATCGAGGATTAACAGAAATGTAACACGTAAAGCGACTAGTATGTTACGCCCCAAGGTTACTCCGAAAAAAGGAACGTTAAATAGGTACAGCTAGGAAAAATAGAAACAGTACAAGCGAAAAGAAAGAAAACAGCGTTACACGCTAACGTTAAAAAAATAAATTAATTAGCCAAAAATTAATGGCTGCCCCCAATAACACCTACGCCTACGTATTGAAAAACATTTTTATTATTATTATACATACACATTGTCATGATACATGTATTAAGCAACGCTTAAAATAAATCTAATTATCATTTTGCGTATACACCGGTCTCTAAATCCAATAAACATTGGGTATTAATTAATTCGTATCGTAGCCGTGGTGATTAGTTATATATGTCCATCGTACGGTAACTGTATGATTTTAATTTAGTTCCCTTGGTATCGATACTTATTTAGGGGTGGAGACTTAATGTAGCTCGAACTAAAATAAATGACTGGAGATCCATGGAGACGAGATGATTGTTGCTAAAAAAAATCCTTAAAAATTGTTTTACATTTTTGTTAATTCAAAAAAATTAAATCATATGTTCGTATTCTCTTGGAAATTGAAGAGAAACGTCAATGTGAATTATTTTATTTACTATTGGGCTGAAGCATATAGAAGAAACGTCAAGTTTTTCCATTATTAGAAGAAATTCTCTGAGTTAACCTACCTCTTCTCTTATGGATTGTGTAAATAGACGTTTTCGATTGTACACAGCTGGTTAACCAATGAGTTCGAACCATGACGTGATAGGTAAGAACCGAGTATTAACAACAAGTTATCCGATCGAATGTAAACGGTTATACAGGCTTGGTTATAACTGTTGTAGGTTATAACATTCGGCTTTATATTTTCGAAATACTAACGTTACACTAGCCTTTTTTTACGAAATGTATAAGAGAATTACTGAAAAGGAAATATTTGAGTCTTGCATTAGGCTGTTGGACGATATCACACATTCTCCAAACAACAGTTTGAATGTTTTGCCTGTCATTTTAAAAAATTGTGCATATAAAATTATTCCTTTGTACGAAAGAGTACGACATGAGAGAATACCAGATTATTTCGAAACTTGGGTTAATAGATATCTGGCGTATGATTTTTATATGCATTTTAGAATGCAAGTCGATACATTTCAGTGCTTAGTCCGTCCAGTATACTCAAATTTTACAAGAAAAAATATAGGCGGATGCATGGCAGTGCCATTAGAAAAATGTCTCTTGATGAGGCTTTGGTATTTAGGGAAAGGAGAGACAATTGCGTCTATTGCAGATCGCTTCAATGTTGCAAATTCAACAGCATGTGTATTAATAAATGAACTATTAGAATCTATTGTAAAACTATCAAGTAAGATAATCATGTGGCCTACGTCAGAGGAAGCTACGTATTTCAGTAGCCAGAAATCGCTGAGTTTCCTTTTAAATTTCAATTTTTTTACTGATTTAGAATACCCACATATTCAGTAACGCAGTTGACGATATTAATTAAGATAATTAATATTAGTGGAATGTCACTCATAAAAGATTATTCAATTAATAGTGTAGTTGTAAAAGTTTCCTATATCGCATAAGCCGTATTTTTTTAATTTGCCGCTATTAATGGCCTCCTCAAAAAATTCATACATAAAGTTATCATCTGCAAATGAAATTTTATTAAGAATAAATGTAAAACATATATCTTTATATTTACCGTGAATTAAATTATCTATAACTACACTATCAGTTTTTTCAAACTCAACATTTATATTATTAATTGTAAATTTAAGCAACATTTTTCATACTTTTTCTACGACTGATGAAAACTTAGGATTGACCCCCTTTGCAAACAGCTGTAAACAGTAAGAAGAGGTTACGTATATTGCTAAAAACGTTTAATACCCAAGTCCCGACTCCGGTTAAAATTGATTCAACCAGGTTGGAACTGTGACGTCACGAAAAACAGAATCGAATACTATTGGATATAACCGAATGATACCTGGTTAAAACCAATGTATAATCGAAAACGTCTAATGTTTTGCTATTTCGAGTATCACGATATACCGGGATGCTTGGAAGGAGCTTTTTTACGCTGACATCAGCGTTGTTTTGTTGATATGGCTCTTTTCTTCAACATATTTGGTTTGTCGCTGCGAGGAAACTTCCTTTAAGATATCGTTGGATGTATGTTAATCATAATTTAAGGTATTTGGTATGATTAATGTTAAAATTTCTGTGTAAATGAGTTATCTCGCATTTCGTAAATTTTGAGGTTAGCTGTTATAACTGTAATGACAGTTTAAATCGAAATTTTAATATGTATAGGTTGGTATTGTATTCATTATGTACAATTTCGTTAGTTTAATGTTAAAAGTAGAATATTCTCGAAAAATTTAAACCCAATTTCCACAACAACTGACCGAAAAATGTTGATTTTAACTTTCTACTGCGTTATACATTTGGTAAAAGAATATTACAGGAGTTCATCTTCTACAAACTAGTAATAAAATATTAACATTCTCTGCCAAAAAAAAAAAAAAAAGAAATTGTAATCTCACCACCTGCAATTTCAAAATATCCACTTTCAATTCCGCAGTCCGAAAGTTTCGAGTTTGTATTAAAGCCGCATCAAGTATTAATAGAAAAGTTCGTGTTAGTTTCTCAAACTCGAGGTAAGCACCTCCTTTCATAACACCCAGCGGTGGGAATCGTGGAAATGGAAAAACCTTTTTTACACCTGAACAGCTCGTATGTGTTCGTGGTGAAAACAATGTTCGATCCAATCTCCGAGTTATTGAACGATAAACGGCGAAAAAATAGAAATCCGTGGTCGTATTTTCCGACCAAAATCCAAACGTAATCCAGTTTATAAATGAGAGAATTTCGCGTTCAATACTATTCTCTATATTTGCAGAGTTTTAGCGTTTCGTGTCATTAAATCAAAGGAAGAAAAAAAAAACGATCGTTAATAACCCTTTGATAGAATCGTCGAAGTTTAATTACTAAAATTTGTAATTTAAGCTGCTCCAGTTCACAAAGGGATCGCTTAATTTCGGGCTTGCAAAGGGAAAACATGCGTTTTATCCTAATTACACATTAAGCCCTTTCATTCGGACGATCTATCTTTTCACTGCGCGTTCAGTTATGAATTCCAAAGGGTTTAAAGTAGCCGCAGTTACTTCACCAAATAGGCACACATAAAGGTAGACGCTGTTGAAACTGCGTGGGCGTACAAAGTGACAAAGGGAAGTCGGTTTTCGGTGGAAACAATTCTCGTTACGCAACAGCCTGCTCGGTAAACAATAAAACAGATGAATAGGAAGGAATTCTGGCAGTTATTTATACAGCCATGAAACAAAACAAAATATGTAAGTATGTAATGGTATCTAGAATATTCTTTTTTAAGAAATACGGGGTGATTTTTTTTTTAAAACGACCACCTCAAATATTTCAGAAACCAAATAGGAATTTAAAAATTATCAAAACCACGTCTACACTGTAAAAAATTACAGTAATTTTGCCATGGTAAATCAGGAATATTACATGTAATATATATATATATATATAATCAGTAACCTTAATTACCCTAAGGGGGTGTAAAGGTAAATTCTATACACAAACACTTTTATTTCTTATTATAGATAAACGCTGACCACTCTTTCTTGTTTTTTGCCATTCTTCTCGCTTCATTCCAGGATATTCCTCTTTTTCTCAAACTGTCTTCTACTGTACTATCCCATGTTTTTCTCGGCCTGCCTCTCCTTCGTTTGTATCTTGACCTTGCCAGCCATACTCTTTTCGTCAGTCTTTCCTCTTCCATACGTATCATGTGTCCAAACCATTTCAATTTCTATCTCTCTATGCTTTGTAAAATCGGCTCTACTCCTAATTCTTCTCTTATCTTCTCATTCCTTATTCTATCACTTCGGGTGACTCCTTTAACCGCTCTTAAATACCTCATCTCCAACGCTTGTATTTTACTCTTAGTTTTGATATTCAAGATCCCACTCTCACAGCCGTACGTCAATATGGGTTTAATATTGTGTTAAACACCGTTATTTTTGTTTTCTTTGAAATCTCCTTCTTCCTTATAAAAGCGTTGTTCATTGCGTAATATAATTTTATCCCACTTTCAATTCTGTTGTTAATTTCTGCTTCCTCTTTACCTTCTTGATGTATATTTATTCCCAGATATTTAAATATTTCTACTTGTTCTATAATTTTTCCATCTATATGAATTATTATTTTACCATCGTATTTCCCTATTGACATAACTTTGGTCTTCTCTGCATTTATCCTCATATTTCTTTTTTTCAAAGCTGTTTCCCAAATATTTAAATTTGCTTGCAGATCCTTTATATTCCCCGCCTACACCACCAAATCGTCGGCAAAGGCACTTTCCGCGATTTCCACTATCCTCATGTTTTTATACCCTATTTGTAATTTCTTCGTTTTATTTTTAATCTCCTTCAAGATGTCATCAAGGACTATATTAAAGAGTGTAGGACTAAGTACTCCCCCTTGTCGCAATCCTTCCTTAGTTAAAAATTCTTCCGACTGCATTGCACCCACTCTGACATAATTTCTGGTTTTATGATATATGCTAGCAATTGCGTTTTTTAGTTTGCTATTTATTTTTCTTTGATATTACATGTAATAACGTTGTAAATTTACCACAATAAATCATGTAAATTTTATTTTACATGTTTTTTTCTAGGATATTTAACATGGAAAAAGAAATTTCGGTAAAATTTATAGCTTTTTCATGTAAGTTTAAGATGTAACAAAAATTCAAAGGGAAAATACAGGAAAAAACATGTACAATTTTGTATTTACTTTCAAAATTGATTTAAAAGTGTAAAATTGACATTTTCTTGGGGTATTTAGTGCACTTTAAAAGTAATTTTACTAGTGAACTATTAATTTTGCTGTAAAAATATGAGGATCTTTTACATTTATTTGTTTTTATTTGAATTTTCGGGTAAATAGATATCATGGAAAATACTAAATTCATACGCCGCAATGTGATTGGTTATTGGATTATTTATCTGTGCGCGTAGGTAATTCTATTCGTTTGTCGAACTTATTATTGGCTCAATGATATCATGTACGTCACAAACAATCGTAGGTTTCGCGTAAGCGTATTCATTCTTGATCCCTGGTTGAGCGGTTCAGTATGACCTATTAGGTGCTATAAAAGAATTAGGTAAGTTGCTTGCTCTCTTTATAAAAATACATATGAAAATTACTTCAGTGTTCGGTAAATATAGAGTTCATATAAATATTACATACGAATTTTACAGTACAAACTTTGAAAAACACATCAGCATGTGAAATTTACTAGATAATAGAAATTTTACCCTATGAAGCAAATTTACTTGTAAAATTGTAGGCAACTTTGTTACAACGATTTTACATGTAATTTTACTGCAAGTTTTTTACAGTGTACTTTTAATTCAAGGGGGAAACAGTTTCACATATGAATGAATCGTGTGGTGCCTCAAATGAAAGCTTTTATTTTATTAGGATTATGGTTATGTATCACTTGTTCACTTTTTCTGATGATGATAAACTAATCATCGAAAAATGATAAAATTTTCATACTGTACAATCTTACAGCTAGTTGGGCGTAGAAAGCGTAAACACAAAATAAAAGAAACCGTTGATGTTATTTTTGACAACTGTCACTTTAGTTGCTGTCATTCAACTTCACCTGGATTACGTAAAAATGGTGTACTCTATATTGCTGAGAGGGTGGAAGTTATTTACATTTACGGTGCTGAGCAATGCGTTCGTGGCAGAGCAAGAATTCTTAATCAAACACATCCAGATAAGCATATGGATCATGCACACATTCCTGCACACAACTCTGGTCTACAGGAACGTTCACGACCTCCTGTTCTCTGGTGGGCTTATCCGGATTCATTCTTGCAGCCCCCGATGTATATAAAATTTTATGAGTCAAACAAAAACTTGTATTAGCTTTTTCAATGTATCGAGAAATATTCACGAATTCTAAATATGGGATTTTAATTTTACTGATTACAATTATAAAAAAAAAAAATCGGGCCCCACGTTGGCAAAGCCAAATAAATATGCTGTGTAATAATTGAAATAAATAGAAAATGCTAAAAAAATTTCAAAACGAAAAAGAAAAAATATTAGCTAGCTTAAAGGAAAAGATTTTTTATAAAACAAAAAAACTATGAATCCCAGAGTTACCCTCGCGAATTGAAACTTTAATCCAACCACGAAAAGTAAATTGTAAGTAAATGAAGTCAGACTTTCTTAAATACACGAAAAATTGAAAAGGTTTAAGATTCAATAAATTCAAATGTTTCGGCGGGAATATTAGGTGATTCAATTGTTGGGTCCATTTTCTTTAGAGAAGCACTAAATGGTGACGTTTATTATATTTAGCATCGCTAATTTTAAGTCATTTTCTTCTCAAACTCTTTCCACTCATCTTTGAAAAATAGATTAAATTTAACTGTAGAAATGTTTGAAAAAAAAGGAATATTCAATTCCTTCTGATGACTACATTTCGTTTAAAAATCGATTTTTAGCAACTTTCCAAACAATTGATTCCGTTCGCCCGAAACTCTGTAAATGCCCCATGAGAATTCTTTCTTTCCCGAGCGTTAATTACGACAAGTTCCAACTTTTCCGAAGTCGTTAAGAATCGACTTTGCTGTCAATCGAATGTTAAAAAGCCAAAAGAGCTGTAGAGGAATTCAATTAATATCACCCCGCGGCTACATCCATTGGCATGACGAAAGAATTATCGGGTGGATGTAGATTCCACCCCAAGAAAAAAGAAATTAAAATTTCAGGAAAGCGCCCTCTGATCGAAGATATAATACTCTTTCTTTTTACATTTTAATCTGTGTAGAAAAGAGGATATCACGGTATTCTTGGCGCCCATCGTGGGGCTTTGGATTCAAAATTACTTTTAAACATCTGTAAAATTGCGAATAAAATTTAAGTTGGGGATACAATGTCTACGAAACAATTTAAAACTAGTTTTTTAATGAATAAATAACTGCAGTATAACAGCGCCGACATAGTTACGTAAATATCCCGACGGGAGGACTGAAAATGCAGCGCAACTACAGCAAACTCGTATATTATTAACTGCTTCCGTTACTATGCAGAGGTTTGACTATAAATAATGTACTAAACGCTTATTCTAGGGTATTGATTTAAAATAGTTTGTATCCTCGGTATATGCGCTTCATTACAATTAATTAGTTTTATTAGTTTTAGAAATCTTTAAAGTGCTTTAAAATGCACTATAATTTTATTGATTTTTGTTGCAGGTTCTCCTGAAGTAGTACCACAATATCAGGTAAAGTAACACACATCGATTTAGCGTAGTACATCAATAAAAAAAAAACATCAAATTAATTTGATTTCTTCAATTTTAAATAAACTTTGATTCATGTACTATTCAACAAAAAGTAAACAACACCAAAACATTTTAAATTCACTCATATCGATTTTCAGGATGATTCAGTGGTTAAAGATCTGGAAGATCTAAAGAACACCCTAGGTAACTCAAAAAATACAAAAAAAAATTGAAGCTTCTAAAAAGTAACAGTCATCACTTTTTAGGAAAATCCCTAGAAATGATCAAAACTCACTCAGAAGTATTCACCAATGTCAACGGACATCAGGAAGCCCATTCGGACACAAAAGAACAGCGTTAGGACTTTATGAGTGTTATTTATCCTCACAAAAATTGATTCTTATTTTCGCAGTGCATGAAAACGGGAAGTTGGTTGCCAGTATCGGGCAAGAATTAGAAGAAGCACCGGGTCCTGATGGCACTCCGATCAGTAAATTGCGCACTAAAGTCGATATACCCTCCAAAGGCATCCATAAGACTATCGACCAACCGTTGAGTCCAAAGATGCTCGAAGCTACTGACAACGGGAACAGAAGGGCGAATAGTTTCGAATATGTACCCATAAATGCAGATAATGTAAGTTCTTTTAATATTTTTAATCGTATAAGAATATTTAATCCAAAAAAAAATTACGAAAAAAATTAATAATCCGAAGCAAATGAACTTTTGAATCTCCCGCTACACGGGAGCCAATCATATTGCATGTTTAAACGCGGGAGAATTGAATTTAACCAATAAACATAATATATTTATTTATATTTTTAGTCTCAGCAACGAGAAGAAAGATTAATGATAACGTTTATAATCTTTTTATTTTACAAAATAACGCAAAAAATAAATAACATAATATCAAAAGGAATCTAATTTATTTAAAATTAAAATTAAAATAATTTTCTTGTCAAATTATTGCTACCTACAAAGTCAAATGTCAACTGCATACAGTTCACATATAAACACAATGTACAAATGTCAAAAAATTAATGAAAACATACATATTTAAAAAAAATGTAATGAAAATTATAAAAATTAAACAATTTTAACAATTATTAATAAGTTAGTCAAAATTAGAAATATCACGAACGTAAAATAATATATAAAAGAAAGGTGTGGCACTGATGTCGAAACATGGTTGTATTGTAAACGAACTTGGTAGCAGACGCTGAGTCCAGACAATGGAGAGATAGAATCGCTTTGATGAAACAAACTGGAGAAATCAACAAATTTACAAAAAGGACTACGTCTTTATAAAACGCCTCCTAAGAATTTTAACGCTATAGTTAAAATATCAAGACAAAAGTTATCACGTGCTAAAATATCGCAAAAACGACTTACCTGATTTCATCTTAAAGTTACGAAATATTAAAAAAAGGAATGAAATCGCCAATTTCGAAACAGTTATTTACATTTGAGGGTGTAATTTACTGCGCCAGAATTCATTTCGGAATGACCTAACGCAGAACATTAGTATTAAATGTTTTGGCTGAGAAAATGAGAAAATCTTATTTAATTTGATAATCAATACGCCAATATAACAATCAGTAGCTGTGGATTGGTACCACTGCTTTTTGACAACTCAATTCAGCCTTAAGTGACATCTCAAAGTGATTTTTTTATGATGATTTATCGTCAATAATAATTAAAACAGCAATAACCAACCATTTGCTTATGAAACTATTAGATGGAGTTAAGATTGATTTTTAAAAACATTCTTTTTTAGTTACCAGCAGGTTTTATAATGCCGAAAATTATAAGCAACATGCATCCACCCCCGTACAAATTTAAAAGCAATGCTTGCAGGATCGTGAATTGAAATGGTTGTATTTGAAACTCTAGCAGCGGTATTAATAAATATATATATTTTTTTATGTACTTATATACAATATATAAACAATAAATATTTACGATTTTGTTTATTTTGGCTTTAATGTAATCATTTTACATCATATTATATGCCTTCCAGTCGGAAAAATACAACAACCAATATTCTGGAATCCAATATACGCCTTTAGATATGGCAGAATACGTTTTCTGGACTGGTGATGAAAAGGGGGTTACGTTAGCCATAGAAGAATTCTTGCAGGAAGGTCTGGTAAGTATAAATCCTTGTGGTAATCATTTTCCTTTTGGAAAAAAGTATTTTTTTTAAGATGTCACGAGAAGAAGCTATATCATTCCTACAGGAGATCAAATATAATTTGGATTACCTTCAGAAACATTACACCGAAGTCGGTTTGAACACCAAAGAGAAGGCTAAGGTAAATGAATGATAAAATTTTGGAGAATGTTTAAGATTTTATTCCTCTTAGGAGAAAGAAAATGTCCCAATGGTTTATTCTACACTAATAATTTCAAGGAAAGCAAAAACCAGCTGTTTAAAAGCGATAAGAAAAATTCAGAAGCCTGGAACAATTTCCTCAAAGGTGCTTTCGAAATATAAATCAGCAAAATCTTCTTGAACAATCTTATATACATTTTAGAACAAACGAAATTGGACCAAGCTTTAAAAGCGAAACAAAATGATCAATACAACAGCCTACTAGAAAGATTGAGAGTGGCAGATTTCCTATACACAGAATATTCGCTTGAGGAAGTGATTTATCAGCTGGCTAAGGTTATGTTCACTCAATCCTTGACGCGTGCTAGCTTAGAAGCGCAGCAATCCTTGCAAAAATTTACTACCTTCTTGGAGAATGAAGCCGAACAGGGCGTATTTCAAGAGCGTTGGAAAAGAAAGTCTTAGGTGAGAGCAAAAATTAAATCATCTTAAAATCAAACATTTTATTCGTTGCAGATGTTACTAATAGCTGCTTTGACTGACACTTTGAGCGAACACCCTGAATTAACATCCGAAAATCAGCAGGACTTAATTGAAGCCGCTGCTTCTCGGGAGAATTTGATGAAGCAATTACTGAAACTGAACACACCGACAGAACATAAGACCTTGAGGGATATGTTATTGCCGAATTTCGAAAATCTCAAAATCAGAAACAACTCCTTAGGAGAACAAATGAAAAATAAAGATTTATCTTTGAACATAGACAAGTACATCAACCACCACCAATAGGATCTTAGAACGAATATCGCCCGAGAATTTTCAGTTCTACCAACTGCGAATTGGTTTTTCGGATAATTAGATAATTGATTATAGTTAAGTACAAAAAAAAAAGACTGGTATACATAATATATAAAGGCATAACAATCTCGAGAGGGTCACCAGTTGGTGGTGTGCTGATATTGAATTTTTTTTAAGCGAATTTTTCGAATTCTCAGGTTGATATTTCCAACATCATCCATTGAATTTCAAATATTATCAAAACATTGTTTATTATATTGCTGTAGATAATCGAAAAGGGGACGTTACGTAAAATAATTAAGGAATGGTGTGATAAAATAAATATCCGCGAAAGAAAATCGAGGTGTGAGAGTCTAATCAAAACACACGACTTCATCTGTTAAAATCTAATTATATCAAATATAGTATAATAAAGAAAATGAATTTAAATGCATAAATATATAAATATTAGTATTTAGAACTATTGTTTTTAATATCATTATTATTAATGTTCAGGTTCTTTCTTCACATGGACCAAATATGTATTTTGTTATTTACTTTATCAGACTATATAAAAAGTTGTTGATTATATATACTTCACTACAAAAATCTTTTGTTCCCTACCGAAATGTAATTGTAAGAAAGAGTAGCTATTATTATATTGAAATGTGTATATAAATATGAAAAATGAACAATTTATTGTATGACAAAAATATATATAAATAAATAAAATACAAATCATGTCATTACTATCATTGTTAATTTATTTTCATACTTATCCAGTCTGCAACCGTTTTAAATATTACGTAAATCTTTACTCAATACTTAACGCTTATTTTGTTTAAATTACTGGTTTAGTAACTCTACTCCTAAAGCATTGCAATAATACTAATTACAACCACTACGTTTTAAGCAAATTTGTAAGCGAGTACATTCTATTTATTTGCTCAAAAAAGGATTTGCATAATATCTATAATAATATAAATCCCCAAAATGAGCGAAATTCATTCGGAACTACAGCTAATAATAATTGTAAAATCACTTACCCTATCATAAAAGAGAAGTTACAGCAACATAAACAGGTTAGATATTTTGCTTCTTCCGTCGATTCTGTATAGGTAATTAGATACTTTGCTTTTATTTATCGTTTATTAAGTCTTTAAACACAAAACAGAAATATTTTAATTTATAATATTCTTATTGATAGATTACATCGTAAATCATGGTAATACAACACTTCATAACAGTCAATTTTTAATATATTTTTAACCTACATTCAATAAATAAGGACCTGTCAAATTGGGAATGCGTTGCATGTTAATTTATTGTGACGTCAGGCGGTGTTCTACCAATCAGGAATTGCATTTTATTCACCTGATGATTTAACATTTGCGAGAGTAAGATTTTAAATATTTATAATTGTATAAGGTTTTAAAGTGATTGAATTGAATTTAACGAATACACGTGGCAAAAATTCATTTATTTTTATATCTTCTTTAATTTCCCTAAACATAATTTGGCAATAGAAGGTACATTCATAAGTATACACGTAACTATTTATTAAAAATAATAAATTATTAACATTAATTGATTTTAAAATCAATTATTGAAGTTAGCTCCAACACATTTATTCAATATCAGGAATTTGTAACGGAATCATACATTCCATAGCTCCACAACGATTCTTGCAGCACTTCTTGGGTCCGCGACAGTCCCCATCGATTGAACACCGACTGGAACACACCCACGGGCCCCCGGGTTGCGATGGGCAGTATCCACGCTTAGCTAAAGCGGTCATAGCAAAATTAAAGCGATTTTAAGCGGAATACGTTGCCATTTACCTTGATAACTTTGCGGATTTCTCATAGTAACCGGCGCTACACATGTGGTACCTCCGCAAGAAGTTCGACAGCATTTCTGTTGTCCGGGGCAGTATCTGTCGTTCCAGCAGATTTTGGCGCATTGAGATAACGTCAGGTGTGGCGGACAGTCTCCTGGTTTCTGGCTGAGCGCTACCGATGCCAGAATAAGGAAAACTAATATGGTAACGGTTGAATTCATCTTTTACGTTCGTCCTGGATGTTTACGGAAAGAATGATCGAAACGAAAAAAGTGAGAATTCATTCTTAATAGTACGCTAGTAGAGGGAGGAAACCGCAAAGTTTAATTTAATTACGTTATTAAGTCGTAAATATTATCGAAATTCGTGTCTCACCTACGTAGTTAGTGGACGGATGTGGTTTTATCGTTAAGGATAAGCGTAAGTCGAAGCATTCGTGGCTTAATCGTAAAATACTGTATTTAATTCCATAGTATATAGTGAGTAAATAGGAATAGATGAAAGCGTATGTTTGGACAATAAGAATTTACTCATCCGATTTCTAAGAAAAAAAAATATCTACGGGTTTTAATTGAATGAAGTAATTCTTGCTTGCGTCACTTTTTTTCTATTAAATGTTAACACAATTGTAGAAACGTATGTAATTTTTATGTATGATATTGTATAGTGTGTATATGACGTACAAAATGATGTAGAAAAATTAGAAATTGGCAACAATCATTATCATCATCGTAAAGGTTATGTTTCCAATCAAAATAACATAAACCTCAGTTGAATGAGTACATATTGATTCGCTTTAGATGCAGAATCATCAACATTCAAAGAAAAACATCAAATTTACCTTAACTGCTGTTTATTTTGTTTGTAAAACGAATATTTACATTTTAAACACACAATAACACCTTTATTCCCTTCGAATTTTTGGGATACAATTATTGATTCAAATGCGACTCCCAATCCGACCAACTCCCAAGATAGTTCTTAGCGCTGTAACAAACCCATAAAATTGGCTTATACAAAGAAACATGAATTGAAATGAACTTACTTTTTATATCCCAATCTGATAGCGATATTTTGTGCATTAGTGCTGCGTACACCAACAGTACACGAGAAAACTAAGGTGGTGTCGAATTTTGGCTTTTCCCGGTGATATTTTTGCGAGAACTCTTCTGCAGAGAGGTTCTTTAGAGTGTCTTCCAAAGTATTCACTTAAATATAAAAAGAAAATAAGAGCAATAAGAGTTGACACTTTCAATGCGCCTTCAGCACAGAGAAATGAATGTAAACGATTGTGTGCAGTGAATATAAAGTAGTATATTTTTTTAACAAAAATAAGTTTTAGTTACGAGCTTTTAATGAATAAGTGTTTCAAGTCTAATGATTTTTATATCTTAACGTTATATATTAATTATTAACTCTTACGTGGAATATTTATCGATGCTGGTATGCTTCCACCTAGGAGCTCGTTAGGTTCTCTAACATCGATCAACAAGACCGCGTTATTGTCCTTTAAGGCATTAACCTCTTCCCAAGTCACTGTGGCTGCACTGCTGACAGATTGTGTTTCCGCTAAAATCACATCATAAAATTGGCTACCGCCAAGTACCAATAACAAAGTTATTAGCTCCCGGATTTTAGTAGGCATCTTCGAATGATATTGCTTATTACTCTGTTTGCATAATATGAAGATTCTTCATTACATATTAGCCAGTTTATATAGATATTAAGTGCTATTAATAACGATTGCAAAGAGATTAAATTATAGAATTAATAATATCTGAGTGTATTACCCATGACTTTGATAAGAATATCCAGTCTGGGATTAAAAAAACAAGAATAACATGTCATATAAAAAAATACAATGTACATGTCTCTGTTTATATATGTATTGTCCTAATCTTTTAATTTAATTGTATTTAATGTAATTACATCATAACTTTATTACATATGTACATATATTTTTGTATATCATTATAATGAGGCAATGAGGGTCGCTGAAAATAATTAATTTAAAAAGCAAAATTATCAGTTCGATTAATTATAATTTTATATTAACGAGTTTGTGGCAGAATAGACCAATTTTTTATTGTGCGATCTAGAGGTGATATACTAGCAGAATTTTTAGCTTTTAACATATATGTCTTGAAGTTCTTCAACCATTGCCTGAATGTGAGGATGTCTCCAAAAGAGATAAAACTATCGAAAAGTTATTCATGCTCATATAAAGTCGCGATCCCAAAAATATATATAAAAGAATATGGCCCCATTTGCGATTATATCAGATAAGGAATTTGAGGTGATATAAAATCTTTTCACCAAATCAGCATGGATATACCAGGGACTAAAAACCTACAATTGCAGCAATAATGACATTTTAGAAGAAACAACAAAGATTTTTTTGCAATAAAGAAGATGTAATGCTGACGTGGAGCTATTTAAGCAAAGCTTTCGATTGTCTGGGTCCCCAGATCTTTTTAGACAAACTCTATCATTATTTAATAAGAAGTACTGCTAATAATTTACGATCTTCATATTTAGAAAGCCAGATGAATGGCAAAATTTGTTTTAAGGCTGCAATAACAACCCTAATAGCCAAATTTAAATTTCCCGCCACTATTTTTAGTGACTTCATCGTAAACGCTTTAAAATAACTATATATATTAATGTAGTACAAAATGGTAGGTAATTTTATGTTTCAACGTTTAAGTTACTAAGAATAATTGCGGGCAATTTAAATTTGGTTATGTGGGAAAAGGCGTATGTACTAAAAAAACGACTTTGAGCCGTTGTCATTCTTATTATATGACTGTGTAGATAACATATATAATGGGCGCAAACACATGTTTAGTTGCTGATTACACTTCATTGCTACACAACAATAAGAATAGTATTAGTATTAGTGATCGCAATTATTCAACAATGCGACTACAGCACTTTGTGAAGCTAACGAATAATTTCAAAGCAATAGTTTAAACATAAACATTGACAAGAAACACAAAAAAAATATACGTTTACTACCAAACCTATATATTCCACAATAGACACACCTTGTGTATACTTGGGCTATATCAAGCAGCTTATAACCCATACAGCACCTTTCATTGCAATTACATATTAAATACGTAACAATATTGCATTTACATTACATTTTATTACGTATGAAATATAACGTGTTAAATATGTAATTAATGTAATATGTTTGATGTATTCAAGTGAAAATACGTATATAATACATAGCAGGTATATTGCGCATATTATATAAATATATTAAAGATCAAACATGTAGTTGATACATATTGGACAAAATGTATTAATCCGCCAACATTCGTTGGTGCTTGGTGCATTTAGCGTAGTCACCGTAGTATCAAGTAGTATCCAGTAGCATCATTAACCTAAAAAAACTTGATAGTTATAATCGCCGGTGATCAGATATTAAAATAGTTATTATATATGTGAAAAATAATTTATGTGAGTCAAAGGTTAATTTTGGATTTGTAATGATTAGAATTTCCATACGATTGTAACTGTACAATATTAATGCGTATTTGATTATGAATGTGTTTTTTTAGGTTAATTTTTCATATTCACATATTTACAGATTTCATTTTATATTAATAATTTACATATCTCAAATTATTGTAGAGAGACTTTTTGAAATTGAAAGGTGGGACAAATCTACAGGATGCAATAAAAAACATTTTCAAAGCATTGATGAAGGATGACATATAGTTGGAAAGGAGCTCAAGGGAAAAAAAACATTTCGAAATTTTAAAACCCTTAATTATTATTAAGGTATTAGGTAAGTTGTAAAATGTTCATAGTATTCTATGTACAGTATTATAAATACTTTTCTATATTTGTAGCTGTTGTTCAATTGCACGATATAAATTCAACCGAAGAAATGATTACAAAACTCATGATTAATTGGATTGCTCAAGTTCCTACACGTCTTCACAGAATTGCGTGAGTAAATTATTATATTTATTTATCTAAATATTAATATTATAAAAGTTGAATTATGACGTGCTTTTTTAAATGTAATTTTTATAAAACAGTCCTTCATTGGATTAATTGTATTGTTTTTTATCTAAATAATATTTCAACAAATGTTAAAAGATTTGAAAGATTCCTTGTGATAATATATTAATAGAAACGTCTTCCTTTTTTCCCTTTTATATTTCTATAATTAATAATATTACATATATTAAACATCCGATTTCTTGATTGTTTCAGAGACAAAGAGAAAAACCAAACTTATCATACTGTTCAACATCAAGAGTGATGAAGTGATATTAAAATACTACTATAAAATATAACTATAATATGTGTACTGTTAAAAATGTTATATCGAAACATATGTTTTATAAAAAATATACATGTTATATATATTTTTTATAAAATCTATTAAATATATTAAAAATATATAGGTTAATAAGAAAATAATAAGTTTATATCTTGTTTAGTTTTGGATATATATTTTTTCCAGCAACCAACACAGAGAATCATACTTATCTTTGTTTTTAATTGGTGTTGAAAAAAGATACTCTGTGTAATACTATGTTTGGATAGCCTGCAGGAAAACGCTCTGCATGTGTTTGAATAAATAACCTACATACAGAGTGTTCCACATTTATTTTCCCACGTATTTACTCGGAACCTAATGGACACAAAAAGTTGCAATAAAATCCATTAATTGGAACTGGGACGATATTGTACGTAAAATTCTGCCATTATAACACCCTTCGTATAAATAGCCTGTTACTTGCTGGAAAAATTGGGGTACAATTTAAAAAAAAACAAAGTGGAAGAGAGGAAAAGCGGCTGTTTATACGGGGAGAGTTCTAATGACAGAAGTTTATGTACTATATCGTCCCATTTCCACTGGATTTTACTGCAACTCTATCTCCATTAGTTTCCGAGTAAATACGTGGGAAAGTAAATGTGGGACATTCTGTATACATTTTAGATACGTATTTGCAATATTAGAGATACGTATCAAATATATAATTTACGTATTGAACACGTATCTGGTATGTAAGGTAAATTACGTTCCAGATACGTACCAATCGCGGACATTTATCGGTATTAAATACGTATTTAACACATAATCGATATGAACAGCTATGTGTCTGCTATGTAGCAATATTTCAAGTTTTATGTATCTGCTATGTATTTGAAGTGTAAAATGCTGTACGGGAAGTTATAAGTCTCATGTAGAAGATCTCTACGGAAAACTGTCTTCAGGCATCTTTGCCATCTTTTGACACTGCCAATAAAGTGCCAAGACTGCATACTATTCCTTGCTCCACTCGAGAACTGCGTACGGAATATTGCTGTGGGACCAAAAGCAGTGTTGAGAGGTCTGTGGAAGACAACTTCAACAATCATTCTACAATGATCACAAACTACTTACCATACCTGCTGTATACGTATAGGTATACTTACCTCTGCGCCAAATACATGCAAAAACATGGGAGTATCCTACAATATAATAAGCGCTAACCCACATAACTACACACAGCACTAGAACCACAAATAACTTGACAGTGCCATATCACAGAATATCTGGTTCAAAGACGTCCACCAATTGCGATGCTATAAAAATATTTATAGCCGTTTATCGGCGTTGAAAGCAATAGATTTGTCACGTTCTCGAAAATACTTAAAAACAATTTTGTTGAAAGACCCAAAATCTACTGTGCAGGGCAATTTCTTCAAAAGATCATTCTTAAATTTTAACTCTTACTTTATTTATTGGTATTTCTTATATAAATTGTTTTGTTTATACATTATAGTTATATTTACAGTTTGTCCTATTTTTAAAACTTATAGTATATTACATTTATTTCAATTTTGTATACATTATCTAAGTTACGCTACCTTTTTATTGTAGCTGAAATGACAACCTTATTTTGACTATGACACTAAATATTTATATCTTATTATAACATCACCGTTTCTTTTGAATTTCCCGCTACAATTCATTCAAACGTGATTCCCACTCCAACCAACCCCCAGCGTAGTTCTTGGCGCTGCAAAAACAAAATTAAATGTTACCTATTTAAAAGTGATTTTAAACGAACATACTTAATATAACCTAAATTCAGAGCTATATCTTGTGCCAAGCCGCTACGCCGTCCCGACCTGCAAGTAAAAACGATAATGCTGTCGAATTTTGGCTTCTCTCTCTGATATTTCTGCAAGAACTCTTCTTCAGAAACGTTCCGTAGCGTATTTTCCAAAGTATTGACTGATAAAAAACATAAAATTCGTTTGTTAAAAAAAGAAACATTAAATATTGTTAGCTCTTACGCGGGATGTTAATAGATCCTGGGATAGTACCAGTTTCTTCTAATTCGTTGGGTTCCCTCACATCGATCAACAATACCGTGCTATTGTCCTTCAACTCCTTAACTTCTTCCCAGGTGACTACGCCACTGGTGGAAGTTGTATCCGCAAAAACGAGACCATAGAATTGGCAAGCACCAAACGCAAATAAAACGATCATTTTGCTGATTTTAGCCGACATTTTAAGATGATTTTAACTCTTCACTTTACACTGGCTTTACAGAATGCGAAACTCCTTATATACTGTGTATAGACGCAGTTAATTATGATATTATAAAGAGATTAGATTAAAGAATGAAGAATATCCCAGATGGCTGTGAATTTGGTGGGAGAATCCGGTTTGGTTGGGATACGTGAATGCAAAAAAAAAGTTACGTAAACAAAAGTATATAGGTGTTTTATTCATGGATTGTTGACATTTTTTTTCCTTTGTTTTGAATGCATAAGCGAGTTCATGGTCGTTTTACACCACACTGGTTATTGGTCAATTTACTGCCAATTTTCTTTTGCATGTTACGAAAAAAAAAGGCCAATAGTGTAAAACGATCTTAAATCAACTTTTATTCTTACATAAACAAACATTAAGATTAAAACCTTTACACAAAAATGAGATAACTATAAGTAATTTAGGGTCTCTGTAATATAGACACCTTACTAACAATAAGTAAATTTCAAGTTTCCTTCAATTATTTTGGCAATTTCAAGGTAGAGATATTAAAATAACTTTAACAGAAAATCATAAGTAAATGTGCCAATATTTAAATTTCTACCAACAAAACTTTCACTTTCTATAGCATCCACCCGCAATTAATTAAGCAAATTTCTATTGACTGCCCATGTTAACTCAATGAAGATGTTTGCTGATTCCATTTTAAAAATACCTTCAACATATACCTAAACCATTGCAATTAAAAAAAAATTATAACTATAAATCATAAATTATAGTATCGGTCATGCGATTTTATGATGTGCGTTTTGCATATTAGAAAGATGAAGCAATACCTTGCTGATATTTCAGTTGTGATAAATACAGAACTGCAATAAAAAAAAGAGATGATAGATAAGAAACTAGACATCATCGAGACGGCACTCAAATGTCACATAAAGCTGTATTGAATAATTGCCTATAATAGGAGATACCTAATCACGACAGCAACATATAAAAAGATTATATTTAGCACAAATTCAGTTAACACATCAAAAAATATGATATTTTTTTATATCCTACAAAATTAAAATTAATTTTACTGAAAAGGTGTACAGAAATTCATTTAGGACGATTCCTTTAAGTGCTTCTCCCAGTCTAACCAACCTCCGACATAATTTTTGACACTACAAAAGAATTATAACCACTAATTAAATTAAAGCGACATTGAAATTCGAACGCCTACTTAGTATATCCTAAATTTAGAGCCAAATTCTGCGCTTTCGTGCTTCTATTTCCCGAGCGGCAGCTAAACACTATAGGCGTGTCTTTGTTCGGCTTCTCCCTATTGAATTTCGCTGTAAATTCTTCTGGCGCTACGTTTTGTAAAACATCTTCCACGGCGGCCACTGAAAAGATCGTTAAATGGCTAGGCAACCAATTTAACACGCTTGCTGTATATAGGCTTGCATAAGTTAATACTAATGCATAACATTCATAGGCTCTTCAGTTTATTTTTTTATAGTAAAATATGTTAATTTTATTTTTATAAAAGGCACTAGTTATATAACATCTAAAGAAACAAATTTTATGCTTCTTTCTGAATAGGTATGTACCATGATGTCAAGTCAAAGATGATTATTTTATAGAAAAACAATTTTAAAAATTAAAGCGGTAATAACACCGCTTAAAATTTTGTCACTAACTGCCACTTTGGATTTTGTTTGATGATTTCAGCCTGGCATATTTTATTCCGTTTTTAAGCTTTAGATCATTTAAATTATTATTATATTAGGTAAGTATATATATTATTGGTATATTAAATTTCATTTTTGTGTGAGTATTGTGCTATTTATTCTTATCATTGTACTCGGAAAAAAGCAGAGAATTTATTTGTATGTTCAATACCAGTACCGGTAACAAAAACAAATAATGAGGTCATAACTATAGTCATAACGCGAAAACAGGAAATAAAGAGAATATTTATTTCGTCAACTAGTGCCTTTTTATAAGTTCCTAAACAAAACGAAGTTATATTTATTGTGCATTATTTTATCAGTAACCTATATCTCTACGTGGGTAATTGATCATCCCTTAAAAGTTATATGGATAAATCCATCTTTTGATAGCTGTTTCGAGCTGCCTTCGCCATTTTTTGCTCTTGCTAAACAAAAATTAAATACTCACACGGTATGTTAATAGCGCCCGGAATCTTTCCCGTTTCTTCTAATTCTTTCGGTTCTCTCACGTCCACCAATAAAACGTGTTCATCATCTTTTAACCCCCTGACTTCGTTCCAAGTGACCGCATTTGCAGCTGTAGAAGCCATTCTCCAGAAAACCGCGGAAATACGGCCTACGTGGGCAAATAAAACGCTTGTAAAAGAGAGATCGACTGTCGACTGACTGCGTTTGTGCGAGTGTATTTCTTGTAATATTAACATTAACAATAAAAGTATATAATGCAGGCATGACGGAAGGGGAATTATTTGTAACGAACATATTTACTTTCCACATTAACGCAAATATGTCCACCTACTTAGAGCATGTATGCCTAAATGTGCATTTATTGAATTTATTATCATTTGGTTAACACTTACGTGGTAATGTTAAAGAAAACATGATTGACATTTTTTTACGACAATACACGTGTGTACAAATTGATGTAATAGGTTTTGCCAAATCTATAAATAAACATTGATAAGGCGTGCGAAATCATTTGCATGGCAGAAGTGCTATGTATTAGATGTATGTGAAATGTGAATATAAAATATAAAAATTAAAACATGCTTACTGAATGTATATATATTAAGGCGACTTATTATTATTATTATTTTAATAGCTATAATAACAACGCTTTCTAATGAGGACCAAACGATTTTTTCCTAATGGCGGAAGCTTATAAAAAATTCATTTCATTTGCAGGCTATTTCCCTTATATTATCTTTAAGTATGTTTAGTATCGATTCCTCGAGCCGTGGAATATCAGATTTTATATTTTTAAAAGCACCAGTTTTAAATTTATTACGTAAAAAGTAAAAAAGCATTATTTGCGTTTAAATAATCCTGGGGATATTTTGAGAGTATTTAATTTTGAACTAATTCATTGCCATAATTTTAGGTTGGTTGCATGTTTTTCAGTGCGCACAAGCGTCCGAAATGTCATGTGTCAAGCTGACGTTTAATAACCTTAATCGCATAATTTGTTATTTAAAGTAATTAAAACTGAAAAGAGCATGAGTAAAATCAGTCATTATAATAGTTCGCGATCACCCGAACGCTTTAGACGATCTTCCTACTCCGTAGATAGACGCAGATCAAGGTCTCGGTCAAGAACGCAACATAGGGATCGCGATAGAAGCAGAGACCGAAGGAGCAGAGACCCGACTTCGAGGCACAAGGAGTCCTCTACAGATCGTGCCGATGTCCATGATAGGAAACTGCATCACGGCCGCAGGGGACATCCCCACAAGAACCAGGAAGATGAATTTATGGAGGCACGAAGACAGGAACGTGAGCTGATTGGTGTACAGGAGTGCCCGCATATTTGGGGGAAATCGCCGGAAAGGCCTGACGAGTTAGTAAAAAAGTTGTATCTGTGTCGGTGTGATGGTGTAAATGATTCAATTGTTTAGATCAAGCAGCGATGAAGATCACAAGAAGAACGAGGTGGTAAAAGAAAGGAATGAGAAAAAGAAGAAAAAGAAAAAGGAGAAGAAAAGTAAAAAATCCAAGAGTAAGAAACACAAAAAGGAAAAGAAGAAAAAGAAGAAGATATCTAGTAGCGAGAGTTCGAGTTCTGAAGATGAATGGGTTGAAAAAGGAGGTTTGTATATGATTATAGTTTGTGGTATTTTTCTTTTTTCGCCAAATATGTTGTGTATGTGAAACAAGTTGATAACTTTTCCCGCCCCTAGAAACCATAGGGAAAAATTAACAACTTTAGTGTGTTTTCAAAAGCAGACTATATCTTCTTAATTTCATTTCTGTAATTGCTTATTTAAGATACTTTTTTGGCATCCCATTGACTATTTTGATGTATTTTATTTTTGCTTTTGCAGCTATTATACTTCTAGTTTTATCAGTATTTATTTTCATATTAACTTTTGTTCTTCGTTTAATATATTTAAATTGTATGTGAGTATATTCAATATTTACTGTTTTGCCTTTTTTATCTAAAGCGAATCTTAAAAATCACACTGACAATGAAGAGGAAGAGGTGATTGGGCCGCAACAGAAAGCACATACAACTCTCACACATAGAGAAATGGGTAAAGCTTTATTGCCAGGTGAAGGTGCTGCCATGGCCGCATATGTTGCCGAAGGAAAACGTATCCCTCGCAGAGGAGAAATCGGCTTAACCTCGGACCAAATCGCCTCTTTCGAAGTAGTAGGATATGTCATGTCTGGAAGCAGACATAGAAGAATGGAAGCCGTTCGTATCCGTAAAGAAAATCAAATTTATTCAGCCGATGAAAAGCGAGCTCTGGCGATGTTCAGTAAGGAGGAACGTCACAAACGTGAGAATCTCATCTTGGGGCAGTTTAAGGACATGGTTAAGTCGAAATTGGCAGAAAAGAAAGATTAATTTTTAATGTAATTGGCATTTATTCTGTATTATATACATTAATGTGATATTAAATTAGTTAACTAAGTCTTCTTGGTGTGTTTTTCCCAATCGAGCCAACCTCCTTTGTAATTGCGTGCGCTGGAAAATTATAAACTGCTGTTTGAGTTTTGTGAGGTAAATAAAGTTTATGGGACTGAATGTAAAGTATTTTTTGAGGATTTAGTAATCTTCAATTATTTTCATTACTTTCCAGTGAATATTTTCCAACTTATTTTCAAGAAAAAAGAAATATAAATAGTAGAGTATAACAAAATTTGTTTGAAAACCTTGAAATTCCTAAAAACTACATAGGTTTTAGGTAAAATAAACTAATAGAAGCGAAAATTTATTTCGTTAATTTCTGGTTTTTCCCCTATGTGTTACCATTCAAGTTTTTTTATTTATGAAAGTAGACTTTGACCTCACACATTTTCACAAATAAATTCAAAATTTTTAGAATATTTTGTGAATTTCATTCATATTATTTAGAATTATTTACATCTAACTTCACATATGTATTTTTTCTTTCATTTAACCTTAACCTCTCTTTTTAAAATATGACAGTAAAACATATTTTGAAGGTTATTAGTTATGATGCCAGATGACATTTATTCAATTTTTCCCAAAATACGTGCGACCGTCATAAAAAAATACATAGCAGAAATGAATCTAATGTATCATTTAAGTAAGTTTAATTGTCATTACTGGTTTAAATTTAATCAATCCCATAAACTTCAACTGTTCATCTTTGTCGATCAAACAAGAAATTTGACGTACTCTGAATATCCCAATTTAAGAGCAATATTTTGTGCTTTCTCACTACGCATCCCTGCTTTACACGAGAACACCAATGGTGTATTAAACTTCGGCTTCTCACGTTCATATTTTGATAAAAATTTTTCATCTGAAGTAACTTTTAAAGTATTTTCCAACTCCTTCACTAAAACTTAATTGTTAATCAAATGAATGTTTATGCATATTTATTAACTGACATGGTATATTAAATCGGAGCGCAGGTATTACACCAGTCTCTTTCAATTCTTCGGGTTCTCTTACATCGATAACCATCACAGTTTTATTATCCTTCAATACATAGTTCATCATAGGTGACAAGTTTTGCATCACCACTTGACATATTTGCGAATTGGACAGCAAAAGTAGCTCTTTTTGTGAAAATAGGACCTGTAAGTGTTAAATATAACATGTAGATGATTATAAGGAAAAAATTCATAGTCCTATTGGAATTTCATGGTGTCTGTTTTCTGTGAGTTGACAGTAGCAACTATAGGTTAGGTGAAACGTCTCGAATTTGGTTTTCTGTTTAATTAATTACTTCTAGCAGGTAGTTAATCTAAAGCAAACGATCACGCTGCAAGCAATTAGCTGACTATTGTATTGGATGCTGAGCAGTACATGCTTTCATGTTCAACCACTTAACGTACGTTTCACGAGACATTTTTGCTGATTCAATCTAATTACTTGCGACGAATAGGTCCTTGCAGCGATATTGAATATCGAGAATAATAAATTCCGCCTAAACATTTTCGTTAACCACCTTTTTTTTTACTTCAAACACACTAATTCTGTTGCGTCTCTTTGAATTCCCCAATTTGCTTATATTTCCTCTCACCTTAGGGTAATCGGAAAAACAGTTATCTTCACACCCCAATATCTCACTCTGATTTTACACAAGCGATTACTCTCAGAGATAAGTTTGAGCTTCATTATATCAATTATATATCATCGATGTTATCACGAAGACTATCTTATTCATTTTAAAATTAATAATTTTAAAAGCAAATAAAGTAAAACTGGATTTTTTCTGGGTGTTGCCATCTGTTATATTTTATAGTAATTAAAATTTGAAGCGACCTGTATAATAATAAATATAAATAAAATTTGAAGGCATGGTGGCATGGTATCAGCGGTGTCAGCAGAAGAACAAAAAACAAATTAAAATTCACAAAAAAATCATTGCTATTTTATTATGCAACAAATGTGTTTTAAATGAAGATGTTCAAAAATCGACTTCAAGGTCAAAATAATAACACGAAATTTTAAATTTAGTGTGTTTATTATAATTATTTTGAATTGCGTACATTTTGGAAATTTCTATACATGAATATTATATAAAATTAAGTCTTCTTAGAGTTGTTCTTCCAGTCGATCCAGCCTCCCTTATAATTGCGTGCACTAAAAAAATATTAAATACAGTTTTAAGTAAAATGAGAAGAGATTTTCACATACTTTGAATATCCCAATCTGAAGGCGATATTTTGCGCTTTTTCGCTATGCATCCCCGTTTTGCATGAGAATATCAACGGGGTATTAAAATTGGGCTTCTCACGATTGTATTTTGATGAGAATTCTTCAGCTGAAGTAGCGTCTAATGCGTTTACTAAATCATTAACTGCAAATTTACTGTTATAGTTGAATGTATCTGTTTTTTATTCATTTACTAACATGGAATATTAATGGAACCGGGTATAATACCAGTTTCTTGCAATTCCTGCGATTCCCTAACATCGATAATTAAAACGCTTTCATCATCTTTTAGGGCACAAAGCTCATCATAGGTGACTGGTTTCATATTTTCTGCAGGATTACGGCCTGTAAATGTTAAATATAGCGCATATTATGTAGAAGACGCAAATTTTCAGTGCTTTCATCCTATCTTCTCAAGTTTAATTGGCATTAAGCTTGTTTTATATTTTAAAATGTTACGTATTATTAATATTTAGCAGGTAGGTGATTAAAATTTAGCAAAACAGTCACGTAGAGAACGATTAGTATGGCTTGGCCAGTTTGGCTTTGAATACTGAGTAATTGATGCTTTCATATCCGTTCAATTAACGTACATACGTTTTACGTAGCATCTTTGGCCGGGTCTAAACATTTTTTTTATTTTTCACTTTTTAACTTTCGGGCACTTCCCAATCGGTGAGTCTGCGTGTCTAGAAACTCGTCTCACGTCGGGCCACGGACAATCGGACAAGTAGATATTCTGCATTGATTTTACGCGAGCAAGTCGAGTGACGTTTATGCTAAATATGTGAATCACCACCGCTATAGCAATCATCGCGTCTTCAGAGATAATTTTACGCCTCGTTACCGTCGCGAAGGCAAAGTTTTCGTATTAAAATCAAGCTCTAAGATCGTAATTATTCCATCGTAATATAAAGAAAGGGATGCCGGATTAGGCCTGTGTGAAAATTACGTCATCAAAGTTGGAAATGTAATGGTGGTTGAGGCTGTCGGGCGTTCTGTATAGGTTTTTTTATACGTTTTATAAGTCGGTAATTGTAAGTGATCCACTTTGTATAAGTGTAATTTTACTCGTACGGATTATAATTAACACAAAGAGGTAATAAGATAGCGAAATTCTGCATGCGTCAGAGTATAGTAGATGCACCCAGTATTCGTTACGTTTTGCCGCAGTGTTCTCCGGTGGTAATGACATTGAAACGAGTCGAAACCGTTTATTTTGTATGGAACACATCGCGGGCACTTAGCGAAACGCGAATACTCGACCTGTAATTGCACGAGTTTCGATCCATCTTTTACTTTTGTGATCTTTTACCTATTTATTTTCTTTGACGTCTCCATCCACGCATATTCATATGACTAACCTTAGTGAATTGCACTCCACAGAGATGAAAGCGACGATGTCAGATCGAAAAGCGGAACTCGAACGTAAAAAGGCCAAGTTGCAAGCACTCCGGGAGGAGAAGGATCGCAGACGAAGGGAGAAGGAATTGAAGGATGTGGAAGAGGCGACCACGAGGACGTTGGCCGGATTGAGTGGGGATCGGAAGGATTTGGATGAGATGTTGAGTTCGCTGGGCGTCGCGCCTGTCTCTGAAGTATTATCTAGCATATCTAGTGGAAATTCCCTTACGCCGGAACTTAGTCGAAATAATACTCCCGATACATCGTTACAACCGAATAGTTTAACTAATAAGTGAGTTTCATGCTTTTATTTTGTTATTGCAGTAAAATTGGCTTCTAATCTGAAAATTTGGAGTGTCTGTTTGGTAGAGAAAAAGGACAAGCCATCAGAGGTGCATATTTTTTAATTTTTTGCAAATATCTCAAAAACTGTCTAACATAGAGCTTACAAAATTAAAACATGTGAAATTTTCAACAAATGGGTAAATACACGTTTTTGCTGCAGCAAATAATTAATAAGGTATTGAAGGGATAGCAAAAGTATTTTCTGATTTAATATGCATTGTGACCCATTTGAAATGGAAATACTTCTGTAAAATTTATAGTTTACACTAAAATGAAACCAACCTTTTTTGCATAATGGGTCAAAGATTCCCAGATAAAATTTCAAGAGTTTGTCTAAAATTTTGTGTTAAAAAATTGGAAAATATTTGAGATCTTTCTATTAAAAATCTGATTATATCATCGAAATCAGAAACTTTTAAAATGGTTTTAATTAAAATGATCATTAAACATGTTTATTGATAAGAAAGTTATGCCCATATCATTTTTTCAAGTTTAAGAATTAAATACAATTTGCACTAAGAATCTTAAGGTTTTTGAGGTATTTACAATTTTGTCAAACATTAACTTAATGAGAATTCTATTGTTATGTTTAGCATAAATCATTCGAAGAAACGTACACCTACCCTGACCTTAGTAGCTGTGCAATCGACGAATATCCCTCCAAAAGAGGTTGTTCTATATACGAAACAAACTCAAACGAATACTAGTGGTCATGAACGAGATGGTAAGTTTTAATTTTTTTTGATATTTCTTTGGTTAACAATGGTTTTCCTCTTTATTACTTACTTTTTATTTTGAAATTTTTTTTTTTTTATTATAAAGAAGGAAACTTACATATTTTTTTTTATTATTTCAAAATTAAGCTTAAATTTATTTTAAATTATTTTAATGTTTGTCTCTTATGTTGGCTGCACGTAATATCTGCTTTTTATTCATTTCTCATTTAATATTTTATTTTATTTAATAATAGTAATCAATATTTTTGAATTTTAATTTAATAAATTATTTAAGCTAAAAAAAAAATCTTTTTCAGTTTTATCTATGTTATAATTTTGCTTGTTGCCTGGTTAAAAGTAAAATTTTGTTGACACTGTTATTTCTTTACTTTCAACAGAAGCATGCAAAACTTCTGCAGCTAAACCGTTCATTTGTTTTTGTTAATACAGCGACTTGTTTATTTATTAATTCTATTGTGCCGACAGATATTTTCGGATATTCTTCATGGAGAAAGTGTGAGTACTAGGAGACGATTACCAAAGAGCCTAGAATTTTATTTTTAATCAGGCGATGTGTAAAATTTAATTCATTTTCGGTTTTCTATTTTTATTTTTTTTTTTCAATTATGCTGTACAGATTTAGTGCACCAACATAAAATGTTTTAATTCGTAGTTATCATTTTATTTATATTCGCATTTTATTATTCCCTCCTATGTATAAATTAAGTTTTTTTTGGTTTTTATATTATGTAACGATATTGAAAATGTAAAGATGTTAGTTGGCTATCAATATAAAAGGGTAATTAGACTTTGAAATATTTGTTATATTATTTACGTAAGACATGAGGTTATTTAATTCAAAAAAAAATATCGTAGCAATGATTAAAGTCTAAATATGCAGCAAGCTAATTACAATGTTTATTTACAAGGTCGTCCCAATTATGTATGCATCATAATGTCACTCATTATGATTGCTTTTAATTTGCTTGAATATTAAACGATTCTAAATAATATATTTTTTTTTAATGTTTTTTTTTAAATAGTATTTAAATATTTTATATGTGAAATTTGAAAATTTCTACTTTGTTAATATGTCAAATATTGACGTTTTTAACAAATATGGCGTTTGCAGAAATAAGAGGGGTAGTGTGTTAAGAAATCTATTTTGACTCAAGACCGGTTTCATATAATAAGATTTGCCTATCACGACTTACCTAATCATTTTGACAGTTCATACAGTCTCTCGAATCATGAGGTGCACGTGTTCACCGCTGGCGCCACTTGCTGAAGGTTTTAGAAAAATTTATAACGCTTGGGTTGGCAATATTGTGACAACAGAATGTTAATTTAATTTTGAATAGGTATCACATTGACAAGTAATATTATTTCCCAAAATTATTGATGTGCTGGTTGCGTTAAAAGCCAAATTTTAGGTTTTTTTTTAAGTTGTGTTCAGCTTTTTATTGGTTATTTAAGTTATACAAAAATCATTCTAATTAATCTGTTTGTTGCGTTAAAAGCCGAGCTTTATTATTATATAGGTATTTATATTACATATTTAGCTATTCGGTTACCTAGTTTTGCACAATTTAGTTTTGATATAATAAAAGGTAATAGTTTTTATAGTATATTTCCAATAAAATGGGAAAGAATAACAAATGCTGTGTTCCATCAAGGCGATAATGTCTTTGTTTCTTATCACGAAATCCCTGCTAAACTTACTTCACACTAAATTTGAACAAGTGATAAGACTGAGTTTACCCACTTTTCACAATACAGTGGAACCTCGTTAAGTCGTACCCCGTGAACCCGGATCTCCGAATAACCCGAATTAATTTTGACGGATAATTTTTTTGAAATGCGCGTTGTATCAAATAGTTTTGTCCTCAGAGTTTAAAATGAGTTTATAAATATAATTGTTCGGTTTGTTTTGTGTGCGTATTTGTTTATCTACGAAATGAAGTTATTTTTCTGTAAATACTGCCTTATTTTATTTTATTTTATTTTATTTACCCTAGTGCCCGTGTAACCCGGATTGTTCGTTAATCCGGATCGGCTCTGGTCCCAATTGATCTGGGTTAACGAGGTTTCACTGTACATTGAATTAAATTAAGTCAACCCTAAGTAAACTAATACATTTAAGTGGATAGTTGTAGACCTTTGTTTCGAATACCAAATCATGTAAAAAAAAAAATATCACATTTTGTGTGCCAGAAAGGACGCAAAAATGTCAGCGTTTTAACAGAGTTCACGAAAAAAACAATATTTAATGTCATAAAGCATCGAAAATAAAAAAAAAATGCAAATTTATTTTCCACTTGAAACTTTTCTTACGACTTCAAAAACTTTAAACGTGTTTTGGTCGAAAACTTTCCATGCACTGCCTATCTTATTTTAGCTAACGTAACATATGCTAATATTTTATGTCGAATATGTCAAATGATAACATGTTTATTCTAATATCTTTTATGCCAAATTTTGTCAGTTTTGATAACAAATTTGACAATTTTACTTGTTTTAAATAAAATTCTTGAGATTAGTGGCCATATTTTAATTCCTCTTAATTCAAATTATATTGTTATCCTGACGTTTCAACGGAATGCCGTCTTTTTCAAAGGTATCTTTTATAATTTATTTAGTATTCCATAGGCGTCTTAGCTCACAACCTTATACAATTAAAAATATTATTTTTAATTGAATCACATTTTTTTATACACTTTTATTTTATTTTTTTGATTTAAAAAAACAGCAATTATGGACAACGCACATTTTAAAATCGTCGTTAAAGTACAACTGTACAGTACGACGATTTTAAAATGTTTGTGTTGTCCATAATTATTGTTTTTTTAAAATAAAAAAAATGATTCAATTAAAAATCATATTTATTATATTCATATTAACAAATTTTTTATTTAACAAATAATATTTCTGACGTCAAAATCTATTAACATCGATCTATTTGGCTTTTTTAAATTTTGACATTTTTTACCCAAATTAAAAAGGAAATTGTCCGGTCTAATGTAAACATTTTTGACATCTTTACATTTCTTTACCCTTAAGCGAATTATTATGCAATACTCAAAAAAATAGACAAAATATAAACTGCGAGGAGTTCCTTAGTGGGCAATGCGCATTTTAAGATTAATTTATCGTCGAAAAATTAATTAAAAATTAAGATGCGTCTGTTCCACGAGGAATGCTCACTTACGTTAGTGACATGTGGTTAATATGTGTTGCTAACAAGGATCTTCTTCATCTTCTTCCCCTCTTAAAGGCTACATGGAGGACTGGTGGCGGCCCCGTAAAGGTACAGTCGATGTAAATTTTATCTATGTAGGTGTATGCTGCATATTATCCGTAATCACCTAATAGAAACGCAAAAATATAATTTAATTAAGACGTATATAATCGAAAAGCATGCCACACCGCCACATAGCACTTGTTTTAAGTAAAATACGGTTAAGGGGAAGGAATTTTTATCAGAGATTTTACAGGAAACCGTATTATTTTTTAAAGTTTTTAGATAATCTTGTCTCCTGTACAATCTACGCATAGAATAAGTAAATATAGCGCCTGGAAGAAGTAATATATAATATGCAAAGATGTAAATAACGCTATTTGAGATTAATTTTTCAAAAATTCACCCGTGCACCTCTTTTAAAAAAAAACTCCAAACAGATTGATTGCTTACATAATTAAGCTTTTTTCCTCTTCTTTTAAACTAAAATAAAAAACCAAAATCTGCTCTTTTCACTCATTTTTTTTTGTCCGACACTTTTATTTTAATGAACTAAGTCGACTTGGACATATTCGCAGATCCCGCCTTAAGAAATGGCTTTAATTGTATTAACCAACTAAAATTAAATAAAAGCGATATACTGCTTTAAATATTACTTCTTAACAAAGCATTCTGCGATTTACGAATATGTTTAATAGTCGCAATATTTTGACGTATGAAGAATTATGTTTTAATTAAGGAAATGTTAAAGATTTTATTTATACAGTCTCGCAGAAAGTGCGCAACATTTGTCTTTGAAGTTAGTAAATCATTTTTCTTACAAATTACCTCTGCATGTCTTGAAACTAAAATAACACCCATCAAATCTGCGAAAAATTAATTGTATACGAGGGAAGATCAAAAATATGAAACTATGTTAAGAGTAAAGTATCTTAATGTTTGGGTTTAGAAGATTCTTTTATATTAATAAATGTTGTTTTAAATTCAACGCTATATCTAAATATGAAGTTTCGCTTAGTTTTAGAAAAAAAAGATTTTATCGTTTTTTTCGGAATCACCCTGTATACAAGATTGAACGAGATCATACAACTGTCAGATCCTATTCTGTGTATACTTTCTGAGAGAAAATCATGAATACTATATCAAAATTAGTTAGTTTCAAAAATATTATGGCCTTGAAAAGAAGAACTTAAAAATGGGAATTATTTTTGCTGCACAATAGGGTTTTGTTTTTAAATTAAACAAAATAATAGAATCTAATTAAAATTTTGGTTTTTATTAATTGTTAGAAAATTGCAATTAGTTTGACTTCGTCTTTTTTTTTATGTAGGTCTTAATGTTTACCACCACAAGCAAAAGAAAAACTAAAACACGATGCATTTGCAATAATATCAATAACAACAGATATTAATTAACGTGAAGCATAAATATTAAACTTCTAGATGTCGTCTTCCGTTTGGTAAACATTTTATCGATCTAGTATTAAATTCTCTTAGCAATATTCCGCAAAAAAAATAGGATTGATTTCTGCGATACATTGATTGTCTAATTACATTTTCTAAGTAGTCGAAATTTGTAAATGTCGTTTTTTATATAACCCTAAAAAAAGAAATCCATTGAGCATAGGTCTGGGGCGACCTTGGAAATCAGAAATTTTTTGAAAAACTTCGAAAAGGAAAAGAAAGAAGTATTTGGTAGTTTTGGGGCAAAAAAAACATTGAAAATATGGGCTATGTTGTAGTTATTTATTTCAAAACAACACAAGTTGTGCAGCAAAAATAATTCCCATTTTTAAGTTTTTCTTTTCAAGGCTATAAAAATTTCTAAACTAACTAATTTGACATAGTATGCATGATTTTCTCTCACAAATTATACACAGAATAGAATATGACTGCTGTATGACCCCAATCACTTTTGTATACAGGTAGTTGTATCGAAAAAACGATTAAATCCCATTTTTTTGCTGAAATTAAGCGAAATCTCATATTTGGATATTGTATTGAATTTAAAACAACATTTATTAATAAAAGAATCTTCTAAACCCAAAAACTGGGATACTTCACTCTTAGCATAGTTTCATATTTTTGACCTCCCCTCGTATATAATTAAATTTTCGGTAGATTTGATGAGTGTTATTTTAGTTTCAAGACATGAAAGGTAATTTGTAAGAAAAAATATTTTCTGTTGGTCACTGTATAAATACATATAAAATACATAAATAAATCGGAAGGTATTACCGCCATCTAGTGTTAAAAATTATCTGTTTATGGCAGCCAAATTAGCGCCATCTTTATCTATTTATTATAAATTCGCACCGATTAACTTAAGGTTTTAAATATTTTGAATTTATTAAAGCAGCAGCCACATATACACATTTATTTTTAATGTATTTGTAAACACATACCACTTTAATATGTATGTTTCCTTAATTTTCGCAAACACAAAATTATTTTTAATTCAAACCATAAAACACTTAGTATTCTAGAAAATTTGTAGTTTGATGTAGTATTTATTTCAGTAGCTAATTAGTTAGATATGTTAGTTTGTTTTTTTATCCGGAAAAAATGACACACATGACTAAATATTATGTTTTTCTTGCTGCCCTCCGAATAGCTCATGCAACTGATTATTACGGTAAGTTTCAAAGTATTTTTTTTTTTTTAATATTATTATTTTTTTTTTACAATCGAATTCTATTTGCTTCAACTGCTCCATCCCTGTCTCAAAAAGGTCTTTTTTAATTTTCAAATTACATTCATTATTATACATCATTTATGGTATGACATCCTTAAACTTCTTTCCTTTCTAATTATTGTTATCTTATCCCTTGTTTTTCTATTTGTCTTATTATTACACTCTTTTACTATTTAATTTCTTCATTGCTTATCTTTTACTCTAGTCATCTTACACATGAACACACGCTGTATTATAACATTACATCGGCTTACACGAGCAAACATATTTACACTATAATAGAACACATTATGTTTGTTTTTTGAATCAAATGTTCGTTTGATTCATTCGAGTACAAATATGACATTGTAATTATGACTGATTGAACTTGTGTATGTGTCGACCTTCCCTAAGAGGGTAGCTTTTCTGTTTTCGCACTGTGGGAAAGAGAAAGCACAACCTTAGTGTAAGAGGCTGTTCGTTAAGAGAAAGGGGGACTGCACTATGCCCGAAGCACATTTTTTGTTTTACTAACAATTATATAATCGACTAACCCACTACTAATACTATTACTAGCTATTGCTCTTTAAAATGATGGGTAGTGTACAGGGTTTTCCCAAAACTAAATCGACAAAGTGTATATCTTAGATATTAAAGGTGTTTTACAAGTTTTTGTATTATAATAAAATGTGTGCTTGGTATTTTTATGATGTAAGTTTTATAACAATTATAAAGCTGTAGTAGTAGTAGAAGTTAAGTGTCTTTACATACAAAGTTTGTAGTTTTTGAGTGATTGAGAACAATTGATGAATTAAATTGAAAAATAAAAATATAAATTACATATAAAAATGTCAAGGCACAAGTTGAAACTTGAATAAACACTTGTATAAGTTCAATGCATGTTTATTTTGTAAATTGGTATTTTTGCTTTTACATATACAGTGCGAGTCGTTAAGAATGGGAAACTGGAAGCTAGGAATAGTAGAGCCTAAAATATTGCTCGTTTAAGACATACAGGATGTTCAAGTTAATAATTTTATTTCTAATTTTCCCAAAAGTTCAGCAAATTTTCGTAAAATCAACGTGAAAATCGGTATTACCACGTTTTTCAGCGTGATGAATAGGAATTTGTCATCACTTTTAGAGTTGCTCATAGAGGGCGCTAGCTACACCCTGTTGAATAGGTAAATCGAAGCTTATCTTTTTTGTGTATGCAGAATCACATAAACAACAACCGAATAGAAAAT
Source organism: Protaetia brevitarsis (assembly GCA_004143645.1). NCBI lineage: Eukaryota > Metazoa > Arthropoda > Insecta > Coleoptera > Scarabaeidae > Protaetia > Protaetia brevitarsis. The sequence continues at coordinate 114,951 of RXPK01001780.1, forward strand.
TTGAAAGAGTTTTACATGAAAAATGCATACTTGTTTAATTTTGATATCTTGATCCGTTTTCGAAATATTTACATTCGAAAGTTCCAATGCAGTTCGTCGTATTGACATAATTTTTGATCTTTAAGTTACGAAGTTCAGCTAAATGATTAATAATACATAAAAAGAAATAATGCATACGCACTTAATCATACTTTATCACTAGATTAATAACATACATATGTTTGCAAATAATGTCTTATAAAATCGACTTTCCAAAAGGGTAGCAAGCTGATACAACTGTTATTATAAGTGCCCGCACATTATACTACTGGTGAATAACTTATTTAGAGCAACAGTTCGAAATATCCACCATCCACTACAATGCGTTTTCTTAAAGATTTTGTGATGTTAAAGAAGTCCTACCTTATTTCTGATATTCATATTGCGCTCAATCTTCATGTTTTAGGTTCTACTACTCCTAGTTTCTGGATTTCTCATTCTTAACGACTCACACTGTATACATTTTTCAAACTAGTATTTTCCAGTTAAACGGGCAATTGTGATATTTTAAATTTATTCAAAATCTTTTTTATTAACTGCATTTTATGTAATTTTTTTTGAAACATGATCTTTCAATCTCTGTTTTCGGCTCAAATTTTTAAATATCAGATATTATAAAATTAATTAAAATCATTAATAAAAGAAAAAAAAATTATAATATTACCGTGCAGCCACATACTGACAGACAAATCTTTGTTGTTGTTTTGTTAATTAACAATAACAATTAACCATAAAATTAATAAGAGAAAAACAAAGTTTTTGATGATGATAATAATAATAATAATAACAATAATACAATCCCCGAACTGATACCATGTTTCTTTCTACCTCAAGACGAGTACAATCTTAATCCCGGTTTAGAATGGGAGGACGAATTCACAGGTAGGTGGCTTTTCCGACTTGAAACTCACTCTGTATCTTTACTTCTGTTTTTTTTTTTCTTCTTACTTTCTTTTTCTCACTCGTTACCTCTTTTCATTTGTCACATTTTGACGAACTACTGTTTAATGTATAACCGAAACATTTTTGCACTCGAAACCCGACTAAAATAAAAGAAAATATCGTCTTCCATTATGCGTTTATTTTCTTAGCTTGGAATAGTAATACACACATTGCTTTGCGATAATTGATTAATGCATACACTCATGTCAAGGTAGCTGGCTGCCCTTGCATATACGAGAGAGAACTTTGTGGGTAGACCCTGTAACTTTTTGAAGTGTTTGGTTTGTTCGGCGTAGATGTATTTTTTTTTCGTACGTAGATAAATTATTAGTTAGATATTGGGAATAATGGTATTTTTAGAAGAAATCGTGACAGATTTAGATGAACCACAATATGGTGTGATTTTAATCTGCTAGGGCATCTATTAAACAATCATACTCACAAGATGAAAACTATAAAACGCCTCTTTCATGTTCTATGTTCAATTTTTCATGTTTTTCATTGTTATTAAGTGGAAAATTTAACACTGGTAACGGCATATACAGCCTTGTTCATATGCCTAAGGTACTTTTGCATGTAACACCAAAATATGTTTTTTTTTTATAGGCATATTTTGGAGCGCATCCATTGAAGTCCTCAGCTCTCCTACAAAATTCTGTGTAGCAAGCCTCCAGAACTTTGTGAGAATTGTAAAATTGGAATTTTGCAAAATCACCTCATCATATAATAATAAGAATTAATCGTGTCTTGGTGTTCTTGGTAGTGGCGGACGTAATGAATTACAAAATTTTTCGAATTTTAAATGTTTATTCACGTGACGTCCATAAAATACATTGTGCTCCATTCAAATTTTCATCATAAAAATTAATAAACCATTCACAGAAAGTCAACCTCCTGTAGAATCTCCTGGTTGTAGCGTTTGTGAGGTTCGGTACTTAAATGGAATATACTTATGCCTTTTTTAAAATTCTCTGAACTGACGCGTAACTTAAATCCAATTCGTTAGTAGCATCTCTAACGGAAAATTCGCGATGGGCTTCAAAATATGCTAACACTGTAATTCCTACCTTCTCGTTGATAATGATATTTTTCTTTGTTCTTTTCTTCTTAAATAAGCAGTCGTATTGCCTAAATTGTCTGTAAAGTTTTCGAAATCAACGTCGATCTGGCTGCTGTCGTAAAGGATACTGTTCTGCATAATATTCGACAGTCCTTATTAAATTTTTGCTACAAACAATGTATGCTTCCAGCAGATCGCATTTCTCCAAATCAGAAAATACCATGGTGAGATATTATCTAATATTTACAACTAAATATAACGAAAACTGTTCAAGCTACTAATGATAATAATGTAATAATAACAATTAGAAGTAAAGAACACAACACAAAAATGAAATAACCAACTTTTTTTTAATAATTAAACGTGTAAAAGGTTTAAGCTCAATGCGTTATTGACAGTTTCAAACAATATACTATTTGTTTTGACTTATAGTGAAAGAAGCCTACTATAAATTTTGCTTGGCTATCTTTGACATCAATTAAAAATCACCATAACTTCTATATTATTGGTTTTAAAGCATTATTGTATTAAAATTTTTGCATCACAAATTAAAATATCTTCCATTTTTTTAAACAATATACGGGGTGTTCAATTTTAAAAACATAAATTTCAAAATTTCTCGGAAATGCGTCATGCAATTGTTTTTTCGTATATTGCATATTAATCAGCGTTAAAAACACTAATACTTTGCTAATTTAACCTACTTTCTACTCTCAATAATAACAGAGATAGCAATGGTGCACATTTAATTTGAATCAGCCTGTATAAACTTTTTTAAAATATTATTTTCCCAATTTAACTAATTATGCTTTACGGTAATAACAAAATAGGATCAAGGCGGTAAATGTGAATTTCCCCAAAGAGTACTATAAGCATATGGCCAAGGCTGTATAATTTATATAATACAGCACCATCTATGATCACACTTTTCAAAGTACTGAAGAAATAATTAGAGCAAAAATGAATGTCTGATTTACTATCAATTAATACCTACCTACCTATGCAGATATCATGGAAATTCTTATTAACTATGATTTTGCAAATGCATGCGTATTTAGATCATTAGATTTTTGGGAGATAATTAACGTTTTGTGCATTTTTGAAAGGGTCGTGTGAATGCTCTTTTTTGGTATGTTAAAAAGTAGGATCCAAATCTCAGTTTTATTGTTACAATGTTTTTACTAATAGATCCAACCCACTTGACTTCCAGAAGGGCAATCGTTTAATCAATGAATCAACGAAATTCTCTATAATATACTGAAAGAGTAGTGAATTATCAAATATCGAAAGCTCAGATCCTTTATTTAAACCGAAACCACTATTCTATATTATCAAAATTATTACTTTTTCACTAGCGAATTTGAATGAAAAGAGTTTATCCTCATTTATGCTGATTCCGATTGCAAATTTTTACTCTGACGTCAACATTCCTCCTACATTTTCGGGATTAAATGACAGGTCTGTATTTAATGCATTTTGGAGTTGAAGGTATTTACGTCATTGCCAACATTTATGCAGCCAAGATTGCGGGGATCACGTGGGTTCCATCTATTTTTGAAACTTTCGTGTGCTTTAGTTTTATCTCGACTTTTGTCCTGTAAATATGTCGCTTTCTATATTAAACCTTAAAATTATATCTGATGATGAAGCTCTCTTTAAACTCTTGCACTGTATTTTCCTTTCTCCCTCTTGTCTTATTTCATATGGCTGTCATTTGCACCACTAACCAAGAAGTCCTTTCAAATTAATCGTTGTATTTATTACCTTTAATTTTTATTTAGTTTTCCTTTTTGGTAGTCATTCGATTTCATAAATTAAATGAAATATTATCATTTAGTACTTTTTTTTATATATATATTTCCAGTTATTATATTTTGCTTTTAAATCGGTGTTGGGGGAGGGGGCAGTAGATCCATTACAAAAAAAAACTTAGGGTATACTATATTTACTATTACGTCTATGAATTTTCATAGTAATCCAGTCAAATAGTAGAAAATTGTTGCACTAAATAAGGGTATTTTTAATTTTTTGATAATATTTAAATAGGTATACAAACAGCTTGGACAGATATGGAGGTTGTTGACAGACAGTTTTCTGTCTACCTGCTTATCTGTCTAATGTGTCTCTACACCCGTCTGATTTATCCAGAAAAACAAAAGCAAGGTGACCTCTTACGTAAACCGTATGGGATTTTGCTCCAGAATTTCTCGAACATTTAAACAGGGTACCAGCTTATTTTCATTTCATTTCATTCAGAACTACCCTCATTTAATGCGCCTGTTTTCCTGACAATTTGACTGGATTACCGTAGTCTCATTCATTTCTTGTTGTATTCTGTTGTGTTTGTGACGTTTTTTTAGCTACACTTATTACTCGTTTTTAACAAATATTACTTAGAGCTTTCGCAAAAGAAAAAATGTGCTTTCACAAGATTGCGTCGCAAATTATGTTGTTTCGTGAACTCTTGCAATGACTACCAAATCTATATTGTTTTTTATCTAGATAATTTAAGTTCGACGTAAGATTTGGTAGTTGATGTCGTTGGTACTGTTGCACAAGTGCATTTGTTGTTTGTTTTCCTGCCAGTAAGTACGTATTAAGTGGGGATTACATCTTAAAAAGATTTTGTGGGAGACATATAACACTATAATTAATATATCCAGATAGCAGACGGACGTATAAATGACGTTTAATGGATGTCGTGATATTGACGTCAATTAAACGTCACTTTACGTCATTCTGCTCTATGTGAGATGTTACTTGATATACACGAAATTATTTTTATGATGAAATCCCTCCTTGCTCTTAAACATGGTACGGCACATTAGACTAGTGGAATGGTAGGGTTTTACAATCGTTTTGGCTGTTGTTGTTTTGAATGTGCGCGTGAAAGGTAAATAGAACGGACAGCTTATTCACCACAGTTTTGGCATTTGACGATGGACAAGGCGAAGACGAGGAAGGTAGCCTACCCCACATCGGAGGCTTCGGCAGCAAACTACCCCCGGTATCTTACCCCACGGCCTACCCCAGGTCAAGGAGGTCCAGCCCGCGGTCACGGCAGTCGAACAGGAACAGGCGAAGCAAGAAGTGAAGAAGGAAGGTGGGTTGGGCACATTTCGCGCGTCCTACTATATCTAAGTATCCCCGTTTTAGTCAAGGAACTGAGCGAAGAGCAGAAACAAACTATTGTCCTTTCGGAGAACTTTCAAGTATTCATCGATCGAGCTGGGAAGATAATCGAAAGGGCCTTAGCGGAAAGTGTCGATATATACACCGATTATAGCGGCCGGGATGGCGAGGAGGCCTTGTAAGTACCGACTTTAAACAAATAGTATCGCATTTTACGATTTTTTACACTTTTGATTATTAGAGACGAAAAGATTCACCAACGTATCTCGTTAAATCGCTGGTTCTACGATGAGAGGTGGTCAAAGAATCGCACGGTCACCTCGTTAGATTGGTCACCGCAATACCCCGAGCTACTACTAGCTTCGTATAACAATAACGAAGAGATGCCCAACGAACCAGACGGGGTGGCGTTGATTTGGAATACTAAATTCAAGAAAACCACCCCTGAGTACATATTTCATTGTCAGAGCGCCATAATGTCAGCGACTTTCGCCAGATTCCATCCGAATTTGATCTTGGGCGGTACTTATTCTGGACAAATTGTTTTGTTTGACAATCGCGTACAGAAGAGGACTCCCATACAACGAACACCACTGTCAGCTAGCGCTCATACGGTAATATATTTAAAAACTTGTTTTTTTTTAGTCAAGTTCCCTCAAACGTAAATTTGCTGGTAATCATGCACGCCGCGTCAACCGAAATAGATGTAATCATCTTTTGGAAAATTATGATTATAAAAATCTTTTTTCTTTATTGTATGCTTAGCATCCCGTCTATTGTATGAGCGTGGTGGGTACGCAGAACGCCCACAATTTAATCAGCATATCTACGGACGGGAAACTGTGCTCCTGGTCGCTCGACATGCTCAGCCAACCCCAGGAGACGTTGGAGCTGCACAAGATGCCTTCGAAACCGGTGGCTGTGACCTGTTTGGACTTCCCACATTCCGATGTTAATAACTTCGTGGTCGGCAGCGAAGATGGCGCCGCGTACGCGGCTTGTAGGCACGGCGCGAAGGCCGGTATTACAGAAACCTACGACGGACATCAAGGGCCCGTAACGGGAGTTAGCGTGAATGCCGTACAGGGCGGTATCGATTTTTCGTACATGTTTCTGACATCTTCCATCGATTGGACCATAAAATTGTGGAGTTTGAAGGTGGGAATCATCTTATTTCTATCATTATTCACGTAAAAATCGGATTATTCTTGTAGGATAACAAGCCTATTTACTCCTTCGAGGATAATGGAGATTACGTGTTGGATGTAGCGTGGTCTCCCACTCATCCAGCTCTATTTGCGGCTGTCGATGGGGGTGGCCGACTAGATTTGTGGAATCTAAACCAGGATACGGAGGTTCCGGCAGCTGGAGTGGTAGTTGAAGGTTGTCCGGCGTTGAATAGGGTATCTTGGACCCCGTCAGGACTGCACGTCACCGTAGGAGATAACCAAGGGAAATTGTGGGTGTACGACGTGGCAGAGGTTCGTATTAGTTGCTATAGATATTGATAATTCATTCTTATGGAGAATTTTCATACCTTGTGTGTTTGGTTGCAAACTCATATTTTCCATTTTATTTTATTACAATTGGTACTGCCCCTTTCCTGTCTATAAACATTCTAGCCAAGAAAACTTAATTGTTTTTAAATTAAATTAATTTAACCTCACGTAACACTATCTTGATTTATCATTTTATTATCTTTATATCGCGCGTGGATCGGACAAAATAAAGGTCCAAAATCTGTACGAAAATTATTATATTGCATGAACCATTTATACTATAATATTACTTTATTTCTTTCCATTTGAGCAGAATTTTGCTCATCCTCGACCCGATGAATGGAATAAGTTTCTCTACACGATCCAAGAGCTCCGGAACAATCAAATCGACGAAGAGTTGGAGAAATTGAATCTATCGTCCAGCTCTACACCGTTGGCTAGTATGTCGTCATTATCGTCGACGCCTCTACGATAGATCCATAGCGCCCTCTTGTATTAATTTCTAGTTTCAATGTACTTCAAGCCTCAGTTTTAGGTTCTAATCGTGTATAAGAACGAATGAAAAAAAGAAAAGATAATAAAAATAAAGAGAATGGAGATTATTAAAACTGTACGTCTATGCAGCTGTACTAATTATTAATAATAACGATAATATTTATTGTTTAGGTTATTATTTAAAAAAAAAAAAACAAAGAAATCTATACTAGAGAATCAGAAAATATTATGGGCGGCGTATTTCAATATTATTGTTTTCGTTTTAAATTGACAATATTGATGTATCTCCCCCCTTAATAAATCCTTAAATATAAATATTTACTAAAAAAAATTATATATATATAACATTACTGTATATCTGTGAACTGAAATTATTTATGTATAACAGTGATCATTTTTGAGGTACTGGGCGTTTAGTCGAAGGGAATATAATATTTTTAATAGTTTTGCTTTTAATGTTGAATAATTTATAAATAAAATAAATCCCTAGAAATATCACTAAAAAAATCGCTCGTACCTTCATAACATAACCTACAAAAAGTCGGTTCTGAAATCCGATGTATTAAATTAAATCGAAATAATTCTTGCTTGTAATTTGTGAAATTATTTAAAACAAAAAAAAAATATTTTTTAACTTATACTATACAATAATATAGGTATATATTTGTAATTAAACAAAATGTATCCCCCATTAAAATAACGATGAAACTTAAAATTCCAATAATTTATTATTGTCTAATTATGCGAGTTAATCATTAAATTATTAAATATTATTTTGTTTTTGAGCTTGTATATATATACATATAGCTATAATTTATATTTTGTATTTGTTACAATATTTTTTTATCATTACGTAATTAAAGTAGGGGTAACACTGTTTTTTTTTTTAATGAAAAGTCTTAGGTGAATTTTACGCTAAACATATTTTTTTTAATTGTTGAATAATTCGTGTTTTATTCACTTACAACGCCCTCTATGTCAAACCGTACTTCTGTCATGCTGGCTTTAGTCTATTTTTTTTATTTTATTTAAAAATTGTTATTACAGCATTCATAAAAGAACAAGCCAGCTTACAGCTTTTTTTATACTATACAAAGTTTTTATTTTCTTTCATCCGCTGTTGTAATGATCCGTTATTAATGGATTACGTCAGATGCAGAAATAAAGAAAATATGCAATTCATTTAGACGTTTTATTGAATATTTCTTTTTTTTAGAAAAAAGGCTTGAGGTTGATGTTCATATAATAGCTTCAGTATTCTGTGACAAGTGGCAGTGATCCATAAATTGACAAAACATTGACGATTATTTTGATTTAATATTTTCAAAACATTTCTTATATTTGTTGCTAATTTATCAATTAAAAGGTTCTAAATATCGTTATAATAAGGGTAAATATTGTTAATTTTAATACACTTACTAAAATAATTCCATATTTATAGATTTTTGACCCATAAAAAAGTCATATAAACAAAATTTTCGAAGAAATATGAGATATCAAGTCTAGGCATTTGCCACAGCAACGTCAATTAAATATGCAGGTCTACTGTGTGAAGTGGCAGTAGGTACTGTGTCGGGATATCACACCGACTAGATATCAGGCCTAGTACCTTGAGTGGGGGATACTCCAAGAACTAGAAGTTGGTGTGGCAGATCGTCGTGCACCAGACTTATCCATTGCTGCGGATGCAGTTCTCGGGGTATTCCTCACTCCATGCTTTAGGTCTGTATATCTAGATTGCAGTAATCTTAGTATCCACTTCCCCTATTTAGCTCGTGGCTAGTGTACATACCTTTACCCGATGATTTGTTATAATTTTTATACCATCGATTAGTGAAATTTGGGTTTTTATTTTTTAATGTAGGCTTTAAAGAATGATCTGATGTTTCCAAAGCCAAAATACGAAATATCTAAAAATAAAATAATTTAAAAAATTAAATCAAATCTGGAGCATATCTACATTATTACGATAATAGGAAAACTGTATATTTCCTTTATTTATATTTATGCATTTTAGGATTCTGTGTTTCTGGTGATAATTACTAAATGTAGTTGGGTCGTTTCAATATCGTGCAAAACCCTATGTCTATCTCAACTAAATATCCTTGCATCACTTTTAGAAAAGCAATAACCGCAGGTAAAGAGTTTCCACAGTAGATCGATTCAACTTTAAATATAATATTAAATGTCGTAAGAGCTATTTAAACAAGTAGGTGATACAAGACATTATTTATAGGTAGTACATATAAAGATATAGAGAGGAATTAAGTTCTCAGAAGTGCACTAAAGTTGATTCCAAGGATACTTCAACAATAATTGTGGCTATATAAGATATCTGTTAACTATTATAGTTTTTGTTCAATAATTTGTATATTAGAACCTTTCAGCATCCGTTGGCTTCTTATCAAAACATTATAATCATATATAATAGACTATTAAGCTAAAGCTCGTTTAGTTTGTTCTTTTAATTGTGCCATATCTATCAAAAGTAGATGTCATAAAAACTTTTACAGGAATAGTTTATGCAGATGACAAAAATACTCCAACCTGTGGCACTTTGTAATACTGCAAACTTCTTCTAGACCCCTCACCACAAACTGTACTAAACTGGACACATGAACTCAGTATTTCTGCTGATGATGATAACTTTGCTATTGAAACATACGTCCAGTTTAGTACAGTTTGTGGTGAGGGGTCTAGAAGAGTTTGCAGTTTATGCAGAAGTGATTTGATTACCAACCAATCGATGGATATATAAGTAGCAGTGGATCGACTGCAAATGAGAAGGACTACGTTAAACTCTTACCATACCAATTTAATTATGGTGGTCCGAAAGATATTTAAAAACGTCCAGAAAATATTTATTGATTGCAGGAGTAAGTTTGGAAAGTTTGTAACATTACGCTCTATGTGCTGGGCTGCTATATTTTCTAATAACTCCAGATACCTATTCTTGTTTAAGTTGCCGTTAACATAAAAAAAAGGTTGATTATCTGATTTTTAATGATACCTCAATCTCAAGAAAGTTTAAATTAAAATTAATAATTGGGTATATAGTTACTTACAGTTACCTGTTTTTTTTTTTTTTGTATTTTCCCTTTAGACCTTCAAATATCTATAAAATATAAACACAATATTTCGTACATAAAAATTTCTGGTATGGATTTTTCATTTACCGAACGTCTTTTAATCAATTTGCCTGTAAACCGGTATACAATCATTAGTATGAATTACAATGCTGTTTAGATTGTGTTAAGGTTGGGTCAGAAAAAAAATAGAATAAATAAAAGTCAAGAAAAATATTTTATATAATATATTGTACTTATTGGTTTTTCGTTTACTTACAAAAACTCGAAATAAAAAAATGGAATATATAATATATTATCATATAATAAGATATTGCATAAATTACTTGTACAATTATTGTATATTAATACTAAAATCATTATGTATTGTGTGTGTGTGTCTTTGCATATACAAATCATATTCGTACTTACGTAATCCTAACTTATTTTTCGCCTTACTTCAATAAGGCCCGGCTTAAAAAGGATCAAGCCATCGCTTGCTCTTGCTTATATACCGCGTGATATGCATTGCGTATCAGGGCGTAGGGAAAACAGGACTCCAACAGATCCATAGTGAGGAACGGGGACTCCTGCACTATCTGATCCAGGAGCAGATACACCGATTCCCTGTTCTTAATGGCTTCTTTATCGGCCTCCTGTCCCAAACGTAGCAGACTGGAAGAAGCCAACGCTAGAAACTCTTTCATGCGATCTTCGATGTCTCCTTGCCCGCATATGGTGAAGAGGGCGCCGAAAATATAATTGATCGCGATCGCCATGCAATGGATATTATTCGCGTGGCCCTCTAGCGACGCCCGGTAGAAACGACGCCTCCATCTTGGCCAATTTCGGTATCGAAACCGCGACGAACACCATCAACAGGCACACCAATAGGTGATCTTCGGCGTCTATTTCGGGTTTTTGCAGTTTTAACGCGTTTATCAGAGTCGGATCGACTTTACATGGTAATCCCGCGGCGGAAGTCATTTCTGAAACCACTTTTAACGGATCCCCGCTCGGCAGATGGTGCCTGAAGTCTAGAATCGAGCTCAGCAAGAACGGGATTCTCTGCTCCAAAACGTCAGTTAGGGAAGATTGCGCCAACTGTCGGAAACTCAAGATCACCCCCACTATGGTCATGCGCTGTAGGACGTTATCGACGCTCGATAATTTCTTAAATTGCTCCTTCATCACGTCGGGTTTGTCGAAATTCGTTCGCAGCATCACCAGGACGTCTTTATTGCTCTCGGCCAATTTGCGCAGCTCCTGCACTTGACTGGCGATGTGCCACATCAACGTTTCGTTCAATTGTTTCATTCCGTAAGGGCCTATAAGCTCTGCTAACGCTCTCAATTCGTTGATATCTGAGTATTCTTCCGCGTTAAACGGTATGGAACCTTCCGGGGTTAAACTGACGAACGCCCTTTGATTTAACGAGAAGCATATGTTTCCAGCGCTCACTCTTCGTAATAAAACCTCAGAATACCATTGCGTGTATAAGCTGGCGATTGTTTTGTCGCCATGTGAATCAACCGGTTGGGTTTGTTGCAGCAGGCAGTTGTTGAAGACCCTCGTTATATCGATGTGGCGTAATTCTCTACGGTTTGCAAGACGTTCATGTAGGCTCTGACGCTGACTAAAAGCTCTGAAGGTTTAGCTATTTCGCTGGTTTCCTGCGAATACATCACCATCCCAACGAGAGCCCTTGCGAAGCGATTTTCAAGATGTTGATGCAAATATTCCCTCGGGGCGAAAGTATACTCCCAAACATTGATGGTGGAACAGTAATTTATGGCGAAACACAGCTCGGTTAAAGCCATGTGGAGTTTATCCATCGTCGTGAGGTTCTCTCTAGTTTTGCGATAACTCTCCTTACCCGGGCGTTCTAACTCGATTGTATTCTTCTTATTTTTATCCTTCTTCTTACGATTAATCTGCGCCGCTATCAAGACGGCGCAAGATTTCGGCAGCAATTTGTCGCTCATCTTGCACTGCTCGTCGCAAATCGCCGTTATTATATTCTTAGCCTCTTTAGCCATCTCGTCCAAGAACATGTTCACCACCGATAGCGATCTTTCGCGGATATGATGCCTCTCCTCCGGGCACAGTTCGTGCGTGCAATTCTGGAAGTGGCTGCAAATGAGGGGAAACGCCGTTATGTAGCGATTCTGCGCGGGAAACTCCAAGCACATGTGGAATTGCTCCTCGAAGATCTTGCTGTAGAAGCAGAATATCGACAGGTCGGCCGTTTCGATCACGATCGTGTCTAAGTGATCGACCATGCGGGTGTGGAACTGCACGGTGTCTAAGAATTGTGCCAGCTCCTTATTGTCCATGATGTTCATCTGGGATTTTCCGCTCGACATGTACGCTTGTAAGCGGAACCAATCGAGACGGAACGGCATGAAATCGAATATCTCGTTATCTTCCACCTGTTTTACGGATAGATTCGATATCGTATTGCATAGTGACGATAGGATTATGCTCTCGTCTTCCGGGCAGACTTGTAGATTCTGCATCATGTGTTTTAGAGCGATGGCGTCGTATCCCGCCAAGTATTGGACGTAATATCGTTGCATTACTTGACTATAAAAATAAAGGTGATTATTTAGAAACGTCGATAAAAAAAAATATTAAGCCTGCGAATCGGTAAGTGAGATTAATCGGTCTTAATTTGGATTTTTGTTCCTAATGTTTATAAAAATTGTCTTTAATAATAATATCCCTCTATTTAAAGAAACAAAACAAGAAAAACGTCAAAACAGTAACAATTTTTATTCACTATACAGGGTGATTCTAAATATATACGACAAATTTTATGGGCTGATTCCTAGGGTTATTGTGATCATTAAAGTTCATATAAACCTATGTCCTAAACGACTTAGTTTTAAAATTACATGATGTTTAATAATGAATTAGAAATTCATACAATTAACTTTTTATGGGTAGGAATATTCCATTATAAAGCTGGTATTATGGTAATGGTAATGTCAAAAGTGACAGTTCGTGATTTTAGATAAAACCGATTGCTTGATTAATTTTTGCCTGCCAATTCAAAAAAAAATGAAACAGTTGTAACCTTTAAAGGAAACGTCAAAAATGAAAAGCCTATATAAACTTTTTTTAATCACAATGACTTCCTTTATCAGTTCCCTCAAGATCAGAACACATTTAACGAACATCCTGTATATTTATATGTATAAATGTATATTTATACGCTTTTCACTTTTGACGTTTACTTTAAAAGTTACAGCTGTTTTATTTTTTTTTGAGTTGGCAGGCTAAAATTAATCAAGCAATCTGTTTTATCTAAAATCACGAACTGTCACTTTTGACATTACCATTACCATAATACCAGCTTTGTAATGGAATATTCCTATCCATAAAAAGTTAATTGTATGAACTTTTAATTCATTATTAAATATCATGTAACTTTAAAACTAAGTCGTTTAGGACATAGGTTTATATGAACTTTTATGATCACAATAACCCTAGGAATCAGCCCATAAAATTTATTCGTATGTATTTAGAATCACCCTGTATAGTAGGTTTTTAAGAGAATGTTTAAATTTAGGAAAATGTTTGATTGTTTTTAAATTGTCTGGTAGTGTATTGTAGAGCTTACAACCAATATATTGTAAACTTTTTTGAAAAGTTGTAGTTCTGTGGGCTGGCGGAAGTAAGTAATTGTCCAGCCTGGTGTTGTAACCATGATTCAACGGATTAGCAAAGTGTAATGTGTATACAAAACTTATTGCTTTCAGTATAAAATATCATAAAACGTTTTGTGTTTCCTAAACATTGCTCTAGTTTTTTTCGCGAGGCTTTAAATCATAAATTACGCGCGAGGCATGCTTTTGCAAAATAAATACTCTTTGCGCTGAGGTGGCTGTTCCCCAATAAAGAACTCCATACTTAAGTCTAGAAAAGAAATCTGAGTAGTACACTGTTTCCAAAACACTTACGCTACAACTTTGTTTAAATGATACGGGGAATAGTTGATTCGAGATAACTACTTACAAACTAGACCGACCTGGTTATTCCAATTTAAGTTAGAGTCAAACATCAAGCCAAGTATTTTAGTTGTCTCACTCAAAGATGTAATAGTAGAGTTGGCTAATTGCATTGAGATTGAATTTTGATTAATGTTGTTTTCGTTTTTGAATAGCACTACATTAGTTTTCTCTTTGCTGATAACAATTTTATTTAAATCAGTCCAGCAATTAACTGAGAGAAAAAGAGACTTTATAATTTGTAATGTATAGTAACGATATTGTTAGAAGCAGCAGTAATGTTTATATCATCCGCATATAAAATAATATTCGTTTGTGTTTAAGTAAT